>BJBW01003808.1:7065-30589 GCA_004320125.1 Scolopax mira
AGGACTTCAAGGGGGAAGAAAGTGGGTTATTTCAGTGCACCATGAGAGGATTTGAACTGCACTGAAACCTTGAATTCCTTCACTTTACAGCATGCACGAACCTGCAGTAACCTGGTGCTGAATTTGGGCCTCTGTCCGTGGCTCTGTGAAGTGTTAAAAAAGCTTAGATCATTTTAATAATGGTATCTGGGAGCCTGATCACCATAATGCTGCATCAAAGTGGTTGGATTACCTCCGCATGGTATCAAAGATCTTATCAAAAGCTTGGGCTCGAGCACACCAGCAGTGACAGCAGCTGCTTATGTTTTAAACAAATTCTGACTACAAGTTCATTTCCAGCTTTCCCTTCCCTCAATATTGGTAAGAATTTTGTTGTGATGTACGGGAAGAAAGTCCCCATAGCAAGGCGAGCACGGCAGCAGCACGACGCTCCAGCAGCCACAGGAGTAAAGGAAAATGCTTTTCAGATGTGAACACGTTTCAGAAAGTATAAAGTGAGGGATAAGAAACAGAAAGAGTATGTGATCCTCTTTTCATTCTCCTTCACTTCCCCCCACCTCCACCTCTCTGCCTTTCTGTTGCCACCCTTTTTTTATATCTGCAAAGGCTCAAAGTAAAAGAGGAACGGGGGAATGAAGGAGAAATATTTATGTCAAGAGATGTAACACTTGGAGAATTAGGCACCTAATGAGAGTGCCAGTTTTTTGTTGGTTTTTTTTTTTTTTTTTTTTTTTTTTTTTGTGTGGGGAAGGAAGAGGGGAGCTTGCTGAGGGTGAGAAATAACGAGGGCAGTGGCACAACAGCGGCAGTCTGAGGTCAGCAAAGTCCAGACAGGGGGATATTCAACAGCAGCGGAGAGGGAAAACAACAGCTGGCATAAGCCATCATCATATGTCTTGATCTTCTCCAGGGACAGGTGGTCAAAGCAACTCCACACCCTTCTCTCCCTACCATCCTCTGGAGCCGGACACACAAGTATCTGGGCCTGGAATGCTGCTTTAATACGCAGTTTCTTAGATCTTTCTGCTTTATTTTGGGAAGCGCACAACTCCCACGCCGCCCGGAGCCTCGCTGGCTTGCAGTGAAGATGAGAAGACATTAGGGATGAGATGCTCCCCAGTGTCTCCAAGGGATGTCTTTGCACAGTCTCTCTCACTTGGTCAGCCTCGGTGGAGCACGGGGACCGCAGCTGCTGCTGGAGGGGAGGGAGCTGGGAGACAAGTGTGGTCTGGGTGGATGGGGTGGGTGGGAGCCTTAGGATTCCTCCCCCAGGACATCTCTATTTGTGTCTGTCCACCATCCAGCCTTCCTGTGGGTCACATTGACCCTCTGCCTCCCCTGGCTAGCCAGCCACCACACGCACCGAGCCGTATGTCTCTCCAGAGGAATCGCCAGCCTCACCTAACGAGTCCCATAAGGCACACGTCTGGCCTCCTTTTCCAAGCACTGTGTGAGTGGGCTCTGCCCTTCCACTCTTGCCCTCAAGTTTTGAGGTGCCCACGTGGGGCGGGAGCACCAGGGGTAAACACTCACTTGAATTTTCGAGAACCCAAGCCCAAAACCTGCTATGAAAGCATGTGTCAAACGGGTAGTGATTCATTCTCCCGGCGAATTAGGATCAAATGTTCTCCAAAGGCCACAAAAAGACAGTCTGTCCTGGATGTGCTGCCCAGAGGTGGTTCTCCGCCGACTTGTGCAGGCATGCATGGTGTCACTTAGCAGGAATCACTGCGATTTACAAATGAGGAACAACAGATTTTGGAAACTATAATTGTGGTTATTGGGCAAGGTTTTCTAGCCCATAGCTCAAAGCTTGACACTTACTGGCTTCTATAAGGTTGTGCAATCCACCAGGATGAGGAGAAAAAGCCCCGTGGTGAACTGGTGTGAGGTGCTTCATGCCTGAGCAGCAAAGGGGGGCCGGGTGCCTGGAGGACTCCTGGGACCCTGTGCCTGCAGAGAGCATTTTCCATCCTCAAGCAGAGCGACACACCAGGGTGAAAATCCTGGCTGTGCTGCAGTAAGTAGAGGTTTTAACGCTGACGACAGTGGGACCGGGTCGTGCTCACAAATTGTTTAATAAAGGTCAGGGAAACAGGATATGAGAGCAGAAAATGTTACAGTGGGAGGGGGGCAGAGAGCCAGTCTGCTTTCTCCGCTTGGCTTTGGTGGATTTGTCTTCCCTAATGTTTGACAAAGAAAGGAGCGTAATAATGTGAGAGGAATAGTATGTTCAAACCCATAAAGTTTAATTCATAGGTTTAAGAGGCATGTTTTGGATGAAAGCCTTAGCTGCTTTAGCACGATTCTAGTGAAAGGGAATTTGTTCTTGCTCCCAGTGCTTCAAACCAAATATTGTTCTTATTAAAATGTATGTGTCTACTTATGGTTCTGCTACAGCTTTTAATATTTTAAGATGAAAATCCGGTGCTTGAAACAAACTGTGCTAATACATGTCTAAATATTAAGAGATATATAGATGGATAGATTATATAGAAAATTCTGTTTAGACAGACACAGTAACTCTTACAGAGATGTCAAGAGCTCATTACTGGTTTTCCATTTTCAGATGAAGAAAGAAGGCACAACAGTTCTGCACAGTTAAGATTAACAGCAAAATCACAAACAGAATTTAAGTATGCTGAATCATAGTGTCTAGACCACATAAACCTTGAGCAGAATTCATTGCTATCTATTTTCATTAGAATGACCATATAGGAATAAAATTCTGGTATAAAACCTTCTGCTCAGGCTTTATGAGAACCACGTTTTAAAAGTCTCAGTCAGTTTTGGTGCTTCTGAAAGGACCTCCTCCATTGGACCAAAGGACCTCCTCCTCCATGGAAGGATCCTGTGATGACAGCAAGGGTATCCATGTAGGTAAGACCATGAAGCTAAATGGTCTATCAGCAAAAATATCAGAGATGGATTCCTGGGGGATGCATATAGGGAACATCTCCTTGTGTGCCTGATTGAAGTGACCCAGCTCCTGCAGAAGGTGTGTGGCTGCATTAGTAATGTGCTCTGCTGGAGGTGGTTGGTCATGCTGATAACTCAGCTTCCATACTAGATCAGGATGCTGCATGGAGGAACCTGTGTCTCTTCCTGTAACCATACATGCCAATATACCAACCACCAACTCAGTGCAGATCAGGAAGAGATTTTTTTTCCTGAGATTTCCGAGTGTTGACATTGAAAGGGAAGTTGAGTGATCAACCATGTATGGAAGGTAGGAATCTTCAAATATGGAAAACACAATTCAAGAAGAGGTCAAAGAAAATAAAATCTCATTCACTTTGTGACACACTTATCATCCCATTCATGCTAATTCTACAAAGTAAAATATATCTGTGGGGAAAAAAGTGTAGTATCAAACAGCAGATGCACTGGAGAAGACGTGGGAATTCCTATGGATATATCAAATATTCAATGTACACAAAGTAAGTTATTCACTCAGCTCCACTTATTACTTGCCAGGAAGTAATAAGGAAAGTGGGGGAAGTGACTTTGCCTGCCATCTCCTCTTCCACCCTTCTGAAAGACCCCAACCACCCTCTACCTGCAACTCCACTGAAATCACAAACTTTTCTGTTCCAGTGGAACTCTGTTTCTGCTCCTTGCAGCAGAAAAATTATTTAGCAAGGGGAGAGCCAAGATCCTAAAACCAACTGTGCTTGAACACAAACATCAAGATGCATGGTGTTAATTTATGGTTAATTCCACTGGGCGTTTTCCAGTCCCACAACACTGTTCCAGTAGCCAAGACTAGCCTTACTTCACTGGGAATACTGACTGGAGACATCTGCTGAGATTAATTTCTCAAGACATTTGGAGCTAACTGGAGATAGACCGCTTGTTTTTTATTGAGGACAGAGATGATAGGTTTGGGTGTAGTATCAGAGTGGTGGGGCAAGTATTTTTTAGTAGGCAGAGTCTTGACCTATTCGGTCTTCAGAATACACATTTTTGTTGTTTCATGTTTTGTTGTTTAGTAGTCTTTTCTTGCTCTAGTTGAATTCTGTTTCCCTTTACAATGTGAAAATCTGAAGTGACTCCATCAAAGCAAAATAAATCACAGCCATGTAAAAAGGGTGTGACTTTAGAAACAGGCCCATTTTTTTTTTTTTATAAGGGACCAAGCTAAAATCAAGCAAAGCTAAAAATGAAAGCAATAAGGTAGAAATTCATACTCCCAACCAATTCACAAGTAACTAAACCAAGTATTTCACAATGTTTTGCCCAGCAGACGTATAAAAATACAGCTTGTCAGAGGGCAATTTTTAAAATCTTTTGAAAAGTGCTGTCAAAGCTAGTGCTCCTGAAACATTCCCTTCCACCTTTTCAAACAGCTTTTTTAATGGTTTCTGCTATCATGGTGGAATGTTGCTCTTCCTTCTTCTGCAGTGGTAAATCTGGGAATATTACCTTAGAAATAGCTCTCTGGACTAACTACAAGATGACCAGGTTGAGCTGTAGGTCTTTGACTTGTTCGTTCTGCAGTGACTTTAGGAAAATGTTTACTATCCAAATTAAGAAGTGAATGATCTCACACGAAGTCATTCCTTCTTTAAGAAGCATGCCAAGATCAGAGGTTCATATTATTAGATGGGCTGGCGAAGAAGTACTATCTGATTTCCTTGTGGGTGGTCTCCTTGCATACTATTTAGGGGCCAAGTAGCTGGAAGATCTTAGAGCCAGGACTTTAAAGAGGAAATGTGCAACTAAGGAAAAGGCAGGTCAAATAACAGGTATGGAGCCAAATGTCACCCAGAGGACTGCGACACTTAAAATGAGTTAACTAAGTTCACGCTTTGCATCAAGGACTCGTTCTAAGTGTGCTGTTTAGGCACTAAGCTACTGAACAGTTCAGAGGAAATTAATCCTTGCTGTGTTCTTCCACTACGGAATAACAGCATTGTTTGGGAGATAGCATTCAGGAGACTCCACAGGACTACCTCTACTATTCCCACAGCAGAACAGGGGGTTTATCTGCTGCCTTTGGTCAAGCAGTACTGTGTGTCCAGGTCTTCCCCCAAAACAAAGAAAAACACTAGATTATTTTAATAATTGAAAATATTATTTATTGAAGAAAATAGAACAAGGGAATTTAGGTTAGTAACCATGTTTAATTGTCTCCTACTGTTTTTAATAGAATCCTAATGAGTAAATGACCTGTAAAAATAAGGGAATTAAGGGCAACACTTCCATAATTCATGACTTTAAAAAGAAAAGGAAGTAATTTTTCAAGACTATAAAAAATATATAGTACAGGCATCATATAGTAGTAGAAGATCTTCAGATATAAGAGGGAAGGGGAGGCAGAATTAGCCAACAATAATATTATGATTAATGGAACAGTAACTGGGAAAATTAATTTTCTTCCCCTCCCACTCTCCATATTGAGTTTACAGCCTGTGTCATTTTTTCACTCATTTACTTTCCTCCTAATACAGTTGTTACCTGACTCACTTTAGAAATGAGTTGGTGAAAGGCTGAAAAACTTAGGAAACTCAAATATATCACACCTAGTCTTTTAAATGTTATTTAAGCATTATTTATCTTTTTTAAGATTCTGGTTTAATGAGTAATCTTTTAAAAACCCATAGATCTTCCATATGGTGTTGTACATTTAAGAATTGAAGTTAAACTATACTTGTCACTTAATATTTATAATGTCTGTCCTTTTGATTGTTAACTGATGTATTCATGTACAAATAATATATTTTTTTTTCTCAGTGGCTTCCTAGAGCAGCTCAAAAAGCCCACCAGAATGGTCCTCCTACAATTTGACCAACCCTGCTTTGGGAGACAAAACTCAGTGAATAAACAAAAAAGAAGGAAAACAATTATGGTGTGCCTTAGACACTTAGTTGCCTGGATAAAGTGATGTCAAAGTGATTAAGAAATGAGAATAGTCATACATTGAACTTAGTTTCTACAAGTCTGAATAAACTTTCCCAAAATGAAATATGCTGTAGAAACAGATTCTTAGGAATCTACTATTAAATTTTTTGTGATATTATAATTTCATGTAGTCTGATCTCCCACTCAATCCATATTCTTGTATATAGTTTAGCAACATCTATATAGTACCTACATATTAATTCTTTGCATGCCAGTATATACTCACTAGAGTCCTTGAACTTTGGTTAACTTTGGTTAACGAAAGAGGTAGAGTAAAAAATAATTTCTATAATAAATAAATAAATTATCACAAATAATACATCACTTCCAATGTTGTTGCTTGAGGCTGCGTTTCTTACAGCTAAGTAAGGAGATGATTTTGGATAGACTCCTGTAGAGGGTTGATGTAGCTGCCTGCATGCACTTGAAGAAGAGACAGACAAGACCCAAGCGAGACCTCCTGGAAACCTCAGGTACTGTTAAGGACAAGAAAAGGAGTTTTGGCTGACTACATGAGGATTATGAACCCTCAGGATCTCGGTGAGTCGAAAGCCACACCATCAGCACTCATTAGGCAGACATTGCCATGGGAAACCAAATGCCCATTGGAAAAGTCATGTAAATAATCTCAGAGTAGGGCAAGACTTGCACCTGCTCTCAACTAGAGGCCCCAGCACTATGACGGGTAATCCTGACCCTTTTTGCTGTTTTTCCCTGGCCCACTGAACCTCCATCCAATGACTGGTGGAACTGCTCCAGCAGTCTGATGAGTACGTTGTTACTTCCTACCGCAAATTGTCTATAATTTGACAGTTTGGCTTCCCTCATGAGGGACACAGGCTGGAAACCTTGGAGGCTGAGAAATTAATTGAATCTGGGTCTCCCATATGTTGAGCGAGGGCTCTAATCACTGAGCTATTGTTTAATGGAGAGCCTACCAGCTCCTCTTCCACTTGTACTTCTCAAGCAATTAGCGAACCACTCTTCTGTTGTGGTTTTTGCTCATTTCATTTGTTGATTTTAAAAGAAGATGCATCACTAATTACTTTCAGGAAAAAGTTTTTGGACTGTAACAGAGGGAATATCTATCTGATAGCTCTGATAAAGGCTCTTAAATTCCATTTAAGAATGGAATTTAACTCCATGCATTGAGTATATCTCTCTGTCTTCCCCTGCTTGGTTGTGCTTAAAACATCTCCCCTCTCTTTTTTATGTCTTTTCTACCTGTCTGAGGTACAGACCCATGGAGCTATTGCCTTACTCAGGGTGAAGGATTCTGCTACAGACACTTAAAAATTAGGCAAAAAAGTTGGACCAAAGTGCTTTTTTTCTCCCCCTCTGCAAGGTAGAGAGGTCAACCAGCTGCTTTTGATGGTGGTTTTGATTCCCTGGCAGCACTGAGCTGTGCTGTGCAAACTTTGCAGAAACCCTGGGAATGGGTATTTCACACAGGGATCTGAATATCTGCACTGCTTCAGCTGCAGGTGAGAGATTCCTGCTTTGGAGGAGCTGAGGACAAGCCAGATATTCACATACAGGTGGGAATGCTGTTAGCTGTGAGGGTCCCAGTCCCTTCACTTGCCGACAGATTTTGGAGTGTTTGGGGAAAGATACTGTTTCTGCAAGAGGACGAGTGGGAGCTCTGAGATGCAGACGTGTAGGTATCAGAACAAAATCTTATGTTATTTATTGGTCACCAATAAGGCAGGAAGATACACAAAAAAACCAGCATTTCTGATTTTTTAAAAAGATATCCCTATTATTTGAAAAAAAAAAAAAATTAATGTGTTTTACAGAAAGTTTTGTTGCCCACCAGCACTCAGCACTTGCTTTACTACAAAATTTCATGCTATTCTGTCTGAAAACGAAGTGGGAACTATAGATGTTTGCTTGCTTTGCTTTCAAACATGTAAACTCTCAGGTTAAAGACTGATGGACAATACCAGAGGAATTCTTCCACAAGTCTCTGTCTATTTTCTTTTGACATCGATAGCTGAGCTGAGAGTGCCTGTCAAACTCCAAACTATGCAGCGTGGGTAAATTCAAGAGGTTATACTTGTCTAGACTGATTATAAATATACAGAGCTAAACAAGTATTGTCCTGTCTTGGTATTTTTATTGGTTTTAAATGTTATTCATTTCACTGGAAAACACTGAAGCACTTTTAATTTTATTTTTAATTGTGACTCTCAAACTAAGATTTCATTTGCATGAAGGCAAACCACCTTCAGAAAATTTTCATGGCTGAGCTATAACTGAAGAATTGCATTTATAATGAAAGTAACAATACACTTGAAGCAACAAAATCCAAACATTGTTACTGAATATGAACTATTGCATGTATATTACAGGTTTCCAAATGAAAGATCAAGCCATTTAG
This sequence comes from Scolopax mira, assembly GCA_004320125.1. Lineage (NCBI taxonomy): Eukaryota > Metazoa > Chordata > Aves > Charadriiformes > Scolopacidae > Scolopax > Scolopax mira. The sequence continues at coordinate 15,350 of BJBW01003808.1, forward strand.
AAACATAGGAAGACCCATCAAACACTAAGCTTAGTCTGTTTTCATATCCAAATGCACTCTTCATGAAATTTATACTTTTAAAGAAAGCTTCTAAATTATCTGAACCCTCACTCATTTTTCTTTGTTTGTTGCAGGGGGACTTAAAGATTTCATGAGTGTTTTTAACCCTAATGTCTTTGGGGCAGCAATGTTGGTCTTCCATGTAGTGGCCAACATTCCTCTCTCCCACAGGGACCACAGGTATTTCAAGATATTTGATTCAGAAAATCTCCTGTAAACCTGAAGTGAAATTTGAGACCAGCCTGGTCTTAGGAAAAAAAAACTTTACTCTGGAAAGTGGGGACCTGAGTTCTGCTGTCAGCCTCCCTACCCTGCTGTTCAGGCAAGTTAATATCTATCTATTTCTTTGCTTATAATTTGCATGGTTTTTGTTTTTCAGGGGTAATCCAGGCAATATAGATTTCATATTGTATGTGTCCTGAAAATGGGATTAAATTTCACTTGACCTTCCATGGATGACTTAATAAAAATAATATTAAGAACTATTAATAATGGGTGATTATTGGATAAAAGCATATTTGTCATAAATCTGACTGGAATGGTCAGATTTTCCCACCCTATATGCTTGGGAACAGAAGATGACAGTTTTTTTGCACTCTTAGTAGTATTCTATGTGAAAAGATCTATGTCCATGGTTGAAAATCTGGCAGTGAGTACTCAGCTTCCTAAATATGTGATACAATTATATGCAGTGGTTTTTTGTGCATTATAAGATCTTGGTCATGAAATTTGAATATGCACATCTCTGATTGTTTCTGAGAATTGTGAGAAGCAGTTACATCTAATATTTACATTTTTTCACATATTTTTCATTTTTTTTGTATCTACAAATAAAACTGAAATCAAGGAAGAAAGGTAAAAATCACAAGATTACTACTTTTCTAAGCAGTCTTGCATCTTTGGGTCTTATAACAATATGTTGTGAGCAGTAGATGCTAAGCTTTCAGAATTCCTTACATATTCAGAAGTAACAAATTAATTTGTCCCAGTGTGAAATATTATTTATGATTGGGGTAATAGTTATTGCATTAGTATCAGTGGTTAAGAGCTCTGAAGCCAGACTAATTTTAGGGGCAATTTATGATATCCTAACACAAACCAGAATGAAACACCACATGAAAAAATGTGGAAAGTATGGGGTACACCAGCAGTATAAAACACATTGAGATTTTCATAAACACAAAGGGACCTTTTTGCAATAAGACACTATTGCTTTAATCAACCAGATACATCAAGCACATCAGAGTGCTTTCCTGTATAAATTTCTTTCATGGCTGATGGTGTTCCTCTACAACCTAGGAAATGTGAACACGGAACCTACAAATGGACAACATCTCGATGTGCCTTAGTAAGAAAAGGTTTGGTGGTATTTTGAAATCAGTAATCCTACCCCTGATTATATGCAAAAAATGCACAACAGAGAAAAGAAAGTGGTACTTGGAGTATTTTGCTGTTGACATCATTGATTTCACACTTCTACCCATAGATTGGTGTTTAAATATGGAGGCATGAACACACCATGTTTCCCCCTTGCTGTTTTGAAGGTTTCACTCTTTGCTAAGCTAAATGCTGAAAGAGAAAAAATGTAAATAAGGAAGGAAAAAAAAAAGGGAATTTGAGCACTACCACTATAAAACTCTAACATTACCCACAGTAATTGCATGTTGTGATATGGTTTCATGCTAATTGTGATGATACTGGATAAAGAAACTCAGTCTGAAAGTTTTCTCAAAAGTTTTCTCAAGTCACAGCCAGAACCAGTTTTTGGATGATTGCTGTATAATGTAGTCAACTTAGGCTGTCAAATACAGATTTAAAAAGATGATGAACACAACATTTGTCTTGTTCCTCTGCCTGCACAGCTGACACACAGCTCCTACATGAAGTACACGGAACTGAGCTGGAGCATCACGCCGCAGCAATGGGCGCACGCTGCACCCACTCTTGATGCTCCTGTTCCTTCTAAAAATACCAGTAGTCCATGGGGAGATGTAGCAAAGAAAGTTTCCCGTCCTTGTCATCCTTTCCTTCTGTTTTCTCCTTGCCTCAGTGATTTATTGTAGATATTATTACACGCTAAAACATGCCTTCCATGCAAACTTTAAAGCAAGCCCCTCACAGTCACAAAGCTTAGCTGTGAACAACGGGCGTGGGAAGCTAAACCCTCAGCAGCTCTCTAGAATGCCCTTTGCACAAGACAAACTGTAAAATGATATGATCCAATAACAAACGAAGAACTGATCCCAGCGGCCGGAGCGTGGACATGGCTTTCCATTCTGCAATATGTGCATGAAAGGAGAATATGGTTAAAAACATTGTCGGCAGCGAGTTACAGGAATAGCTGGTGCTTCCAGGAATGAGAGCATTCCTAATAAATCTGTGGGCATCGCGTTTACCACAACAACAGCAGGTTTTCTTACGTTCGTGCTGCAGACCATCGGAATGTGCTTTTTATTGAACTTCCATAAACCCCACCGGTGGAACAGGACTGCCAGACAGCAAGAGAGCACTGTGAAACATCACCCTGGAAACGCCGCCAAAGGGGTATTTGTGTGTTTAGGGGACACTGTTCTTCCACTTGCCAAATATAATTTTGTTAAAGGATTCGAGGAGTGAAAAAACATAGTCTCTAATGACATGGCCATGTGCTTGCTGCTTTCCAAAACCAACAGTACCTGCAGAGAATCCCAATTTCCTCCTAGCTCCGCTTTACTTTCCTGATTGTAGTAAAAACATACAATCTGAATGGGAAGGATTTTTAATTTTTTTTTTTCACTGCTCATTTACCGGTTTTTATAATCTTCCTGTGGATTAACACTAAGTCTAGCATGCAAAAGTATCTTTCCACAGGACGTAATCTGCTTAAAGATTGAATGGTTTTGGCCTATGGCAAGGATTGAAAAGATAGTACAGCCTTCCTCAGGCTCTCACATCTGGTTTGTACTCATGGGAAAAAAAATAAACAAGAAGAAAAAAAATCCCAGAAGACTAGCTGCCTTATTTTGTTACTAAATATTGCGTACTTCGAAGCCACCTCATCTTAGAACTTTACAAATATGTAGAACTTGCCTTCAAGAGCTGCACATTTAACCCAAGAATCAAAACGCAAGTTTTACAGTACCTATTGAAAATGCCACTTCATTCTATAAATCATGGTTATGCCCTGATCCTGGGCAGTAAGGGATAAATGCTCATGATGCAGCTGTATTGAGCTTAATTTGGAGACAAACCAAGTGGTCATCTGACCCCATGTTTCTGGCACAGATGTGCCATCACCTACGTTATAAGAGTATCCAGTGCTATTGAAAGCGTTCACTGAGACATTTATACTAAGTTAGTAGAAATTCAGTTTAGGATATGGATAGGTTCACCTTCTTTCCCAGTTTTTTGCACCAGAGGCAAGTGCACGTTTACCCAGAACCGCCCCCTTGTAAGAACCATAAATAGCAGTGGAAATGTTGGTTCTTCCAGCTTGGGTAGATCTGTCAGGGCTGTCACCACATCCCCCCTCTTGTGCCGAGTAACACAATGGCACCAGGATGGACCTTCCATCACACCTCTGCCACCGAACAGCCAGGCTGAACCAGTCCTTCAATAACCAAATTATACAACGATGATGAATACGCATTTATCACCATGCTGCTCCAATGGGGCTACTGACTCAGCTCGAGACCACAAACAGTAAAGCCCTGTTTTAATGGCCAACACCAGACATAAAATTTATGCTCCTCTGACTGCCTGTGGTTGCTGTTCTTGCTGCTGAATAAATGGCTCTATCTTCAAAAGATCTGGTTGACTTGCTGATTCGAAACCGCTTCCCAGCAGCAGTTAACAGTGGACCCCCAGCTGAGATCAAAGATGGCCCTGTCTGTACACAAGAGAGGCCTTTTGAGGAGCCAGAAGCAGGAGCATCTCTGCTGGGGAAATGCAGCCTGAAAAGATCCCGGCTGCCCATCTCTGGCAGCAAATCTCTGGCCTGATCCAGAGCCCCACGAGATCCTGGGGAGGGCAACTGCAGGAAGCACTGGTATTACATTACCCCTCAGTATTGCCTGCAACGTTTTCTTTAGAAAAGGAGGCAGAACTCAACCATCTTTCAACCACAGTAATTTATTATGCTCTGTTGAGAGCTACTAGATGACCTCATTGCATCTCGTTTTTCATGAATGCCACAAATGCCAGGTCTTCTCCAACATCTCCTTATCCCCCTACCTTGTGTAGACCCAAACTCATGACTCTTGGGAATACTGTGACAGAAGTAAACCCAGGGTTGCACCAGCAACTCAGTGCTTCTTACGAAAGTTTTTTTTTAATGCACATGCAATTTTCCCTACTGCAGTCTGCATTAATACAACCCTCTTCCTCCTTAGCGAGTTGGGTTAATTCAGATTTTTATGAAGCTGGACATGTTTCTGTGGAGAAGAGAAGGAACAGGAATGAAAATATCTTTTCTTTGGTGAATATTTTTGCAAAATACATTGGGTGAAATTTTGCACTTTTAATAACTAGCTGACAAATAGAAAAAATAATCCAAAAATAGTAGGAAATTTAAAAAAATAAATCTATCCCTCGAGCCAGGCAAAAGTAACCTGCAGCAAAAAAGAAACACTGTTCTGCCTCTGTTTCAGTCAGAGATCAGAACCAGAAGAGTGTCTGGGATGCAAACATGAGTTTTCCACTTGCCTGAAAATACCCAGTACAAAACCTAAACATGTTTCTGCGCGTGTGTGTACATGAAAATCTTTTATTTTTTGTGGCAATCATCTATGTCCTCTTTATGTCATCTTTGAATACTGGAATGAATTACTAACGGAAACATTTAAAATTGTGTAGATCCTAATCCTAATGTTTACCATGACTGACTTGGGGACAGTTACCTCAGTAAACCTCGTGTCTGAATATTTGATGAAACCGACCTCTGAAGAAATGATATATTTTATAACCTACCTCCGGACTGAGGGTGTCAAACATAAACAAACATAAATACATACAATATGCCCACTACCCACTTCTAAAGTTGCCACCAAACCACTGGCCTGATTTACTTTCAAGTGTTATGTTTATTTTTATTTCATGGTCTTTTTATTTATGGAATGCTATAAATATGCTAGGTCAGACATTAATTTAAAAAAAATAATTACTCAGTGAATGACTTTTTTTTTTTCAAAGTTTCTACATTATTTCATAGAGCTATAGAAATAGAGGTACCCAATGGCGTCTCCTCAACTTTAGCCCTAAAATGGACCATGAATGAAAATATTCTGTTATGAATGTTCATGCATGTTAGGAGGCCATTAAAGGACTGTGGTGATTGCCTCCCCCTGATCATGGGACTAATGCTAGCAGAAGAATTGTGAAAGAGGGACACTGTCATTTCTTGCAAGACCTAAGGTCTGTTATTTCTTGATTCTGGAGGCCAAATCTCCATGGAACATGGGTGCATTTTTCTCAAGTTGAAGATCTTCAGTCCAGTGTGGTGGATAGACAAGTAAGATTGTTCTATACAAAAAGAAAAATATGAACAGGTAGAAAAATAATATACACATTGAAAATACAGGGAAACAGAGAAGATGGACATGCCACTCAGTTTCTTTTCCAGACAGAAGATGCTAGTGAAGATATTGTGTCATTCGCATACAGTGTAAGCATCCACAGGCTCTGATCTTATGTGCCTCTTGTACCATGAAGACCATATCGACTGATTTAATCACTTCTCTCAGCACCTTGGTTGCAAAAGTGGCTAGCACACGTCTCAAGAGGTACCCCGTTTGCCTGCTTCCTGTTCTTTAGGTGTACGACCTTCAGCAATAGAGGCCTTAAAATGCACAAAATTATTAAGACTAACTGAAAAACTTAGAAACAGAATCCTTGACCCAATTGAAATCAATTGGCATTTTGCCATAAAAAAGTGGGTAGATAGGAGAGAAGAGGAATAACTGAAAGTATAGTAATCATGGGCCAAGCTGTAAACAGAAAGCTTCACAAAATAGGTGCCTATAATGGAAAGTATTAAGCAACCTTTATTATGTGAGCCATTGCCAGCTCCTCCTAGAATAAGAGCTTAACCTATCATATTTACTCTCTTTTCTTAGGAAGGCTTCAGTTGGCGATGTGCCCTGAGAATCAGGACACTTGAGCTTTGTTGGACCAACAAAGAAATTAATTTCATAGCAGAGGGTATTCCACTGAAAATCGGCTCCCTTTTCTCCTGTCAAACAGACAGCAGTTGCTGGTCTTTCCTTACCAAAAGCACTAGTCTTAGGTGGGATCAGTGGAGAGTTGAAAAAAGAGCTCTTTTTAGAAGGGCATCCATAAATCTCCAATCATCTGGTGGATAGGTAACTAGGTAAGGTGCCTCTCAGTGCTAATACAGGAAATTTTGCTGGTAGTTTTGCATTTTTTCCACTGGTCCCGTTTTTATGAATTCACTCGTTTAGATGCTGAATTTTCAGGGTTGATAAGGCATGTACTGCTTAGCATTCATCTTGCTCCATGGAAACAAACCAACAAACAAACAACCTGAGTGTTTCATTTCATCTCGACATTGTTCCCTAAGGAATGTGAGGCCCTGAAGCAAGGAGGTGAAGAGAGGTGAAGAGAAGGTCAGAGGAATTTTCCTTGGTGAGTGTTGTTCACGGAACAAGTGAAAGCCGGCAACACACAGGGCTACCAGGAAGTCCTCGTATTTATGAGCTTGGGTTATTACAATTTAGGAGTATTTTGAGCTTGGAGCAGTCACAATTCAACCTGCCTAGTGAGAAGTTAGTTTCAACAACATGTTTAAAGGGTTTACTTAGGAATACTTAGTTCTGTTTTCTCCACAATCTCATAATGCACTGACTGTCCAGATGCCTAAAATTACTTGGACAGCCCCTCGGGGGGAATCCAGTAGTGCAATGGACAATGATGCTGACCACTGAAGAGCCATTTTGAGTTTTCTGCCATTTGAGAAATGAGTGGAATCAAGGGTTTTCTTCAGCTTAACTTATATTTCTGTGTGTCAAAAAACCCACAACTTGCTGCATCTAAGGTAAAATCTTGCTCCTTTACTGCAATGGAGAAATCAAAGAGGAGCCCTAAAGCCCTGTCGTTAGGAGATGTTACTTCCTCATCTTCTTATGAAACTTATGGCATTGTTCAACTTTATATAATCATTTTCTCCTTATCCTTATTTTCTGTAATAAATACAGGTTTTGATGATGACATCTTTTGATAAAATGCTAGGAACCCCAAAAATTTATTCCCAAGGGTCAGAGACCTGTATAATAGGAATAATAGATGAAATGTATTGAAATATGGGATTTTATTTATTCATGTATTTGTTTACAAATAAGGTATCTGTTTGGGAGCTCTCTATGGATGGACTCTGCAAGCTCTGGTATGCTTAACTCATTGGAGCTGCCTACATTAGGAGGATTAACAGTGGGTAAGTGTTTGCAGAGTTCTGTTCTAAATTTGAAACCGTATAACATAAATAAGTCAAGTGTAACTAAACAGGCAATGGGTCATTTTTCCTCACTGCAGTGTGGTTGCTGGAGGAGCACCAAGGGTGGCATAGCTATCTGAGGCAGGATCATCTATTGAGTGATGGCTGAACGTTGGGATACTCCACTCTGTGCACACTTTACCACAGAAGCTCCACATTCCTCACTGTCTGATGTATTTGTTTTCATGTCTTGTTGAGATGGCGGAATTATATTCTCTTCATTTTAGACATGGCAGTCTGTACCATGTTTTTAGGTTTATAGGCTAGATTCAGCCTATATAAAAAGCCTAAAAAAGACTATTACAATGCTACCTAAATTTGGAGGCACCTAAACAGTTCAAGGGGCGTACCTTTCTTTGTAGCTCACTCTTTGGTTGTTCTTAAGAACTGGCCTTGAGCAAAGTTGGACTTATACGAGTTTCCACCATTTGCTCCCAGTGCTCCCAGTGCTGATGTGTGTCCTTTCGTGTGTAGAGCCTGCATAACGATGCACCTGGCCTATCATCATTGCATTCTGACATCAATTACATCATCTCAGATGTACAATAAACTCTACATCTAATACTTTGTGTGACAAATTGACTCACAGTCAGACTGTAATCAAACATTGTAGATAGCATGCAGAATTTTATTCAAGGAAGTGGAAGCAAGAATGCCCCTTGCCAAGACAGTTTCATTCATCCGTCTAAACAATCTGAATCATTTCATCATGACAACAATCCCAAGTTGCCTTTATCTGCATACTTAGAGTCTAGTTAGACTTGTTAACTTGTGGATATCTGTCAGCACACACTGCAAAACCACAGTATAAAGCATTATCAAGTATAACATGATGACAATGTGTTCTACTGGAAAAAAAAAAAAAAAGAAGAAAGAACCTCAGGATTTGGATGAACTACCATCTATCTCTGTGAATAGAATTAACAATTAGGAGAAAACCGTAATAAATTCAAAATTGCTCTAGATAATTAAACAATACTACCTCCATCTTCACAGATTCTAATAACTGCAAATATTTCTCTAACATTCTTTTGGAGAATACTACAAATACTGAAACAACATGAACTTGGGACAACTTGAACATGTTACTGTCACAATAGTATGTAGTGACCACCTGGTGCTAGGGAGACCTGCCTAGAAATCTGGGTTTCCAATTTGCAATAAAAGCTGTTTCTGTTTGAAATATAATTTGGTCCAAATCACAATAAACCCAATTTTATCAAATAGCAATGAAACAAAGAGACCGAAAAAAAATTGCTCGTAAGAACCTGCAGCCGCTCAGTAAAAAAATCAATATTCTTGTCTTTTTCACCAGGGCTAAATGTGGATATCCACCTCACAAGGTCTGGGGACACCAGAGTGACCAAGAGTACCAAGGACAAGCGGATAAATAAATGCTGCAGGGACTTTCTGAGATCACCAAAATCTCAGTTTAGGAAAAGCCCACTAAACAAACCTCAGGAGTGAGGACCTATAAAACTGATGATGGAGTGATTTTCCAAGTGCATTAGCAACAGTTTCACAAAAATGTTACATAGGTTAAGGTAAAGTTTAATTTAATATTTAAATCACGTAGTATGGTTTTGATGAAATGACATTTCCTAATAAAATGTTGCTTTATCAGAAACTAGCTAACTTTGTTAATCCTGCTTTGTAAATGGAAGCTAAATGATGAATTCCCAAGGTCAAAAAACTACATATCATTTAGGACCAAGAACAGAATGATGGTTTTGTTCCTACCATCCTGAAACACAGGGCTTCCTCTTTGATCTACGCCTCTAGGCATCCAAAGACAGGCAAAAGGCTGGGCTGGAAGTGACTACCCAGAGTTTCATACAGTGGTATCAGACAATTTATAGTTGTATTCCTTGCCTAGATATTCACCTCCTAGTGAATATCTTTTCACATAACTATAACATATACCAACAAAATTCTAGATTTTTTTTTTACTTCAAAAGATCTTTTTTTTCTGCATATGACACAGGCCACAACATGCAATCAACTAAGCAGTAACTGGTTTACTACTATTTTTGACCTGGTTTTGTCCATTTAATGATCTGAAAAAGAAAAAAGAAAAAAATATTCTGGACTTAACCCTTGAAGTCTACTCTCAGTAACTTTTCATTCCAAATGAGAAAAAAATTCATTCTGACCTACTGTAACAAACATTCATGACACCCACAGCAACACAAAGCCATCTCCAGTGCTGTGAGAATGGGGCAAACAAAAATATCAAGGAGTTAAATGGGTGTGGCCAGAACTATTGTAATTTTTGAAGGGTTAAGCCATGCCAGTCAGCCTTGCTCTCCTCAAGGCCACCAACAGCAAGGAGAACTTTCCAAAGGAGAAATCTCCAAGCCAGTGCTGAGGAAACTCACTCACATTAGTGCTCATCTAGATATGAGATTAGATTTAATAATTTAGACTAGGAAGAAATACTTTGCTGTGAGGGTGGTGAGACCCTGTCCCAGGTTGCCCAGAGAAGCTGTGGATGCCCCATCCCTGTAGGGGTTCAAAGCCCTCAGGATGGGGCTTTGAGCAGCCTATTCTATGACTATTCCCTCATAAATGATACCTCGTGCTTCTGCCAGACAGATGTAATTTTGGTTTCTTCAGAGCTCAGAAGTTAGAATCTCCCCTCGGTTCCTCATGAAGCCATTTGGGAAGCTGAGCAACAGCACGACTACTTTGAACCTTTTACTAATAGTGTGCAAATAGAGCATTTCAGGCGCTTGCAGAGTGCATGCTACACTTTACTCTGGCCAAGATCCCTCACTCAAACAATTGCTGAGCATGATGAACGGCTTTATAAAAAAAGATCTTCAGTTAAATAACACAGAGTGAGATAAAGCTCATTAAAGCATTTGGAGGAGGATTAGAATGATGTGAAAAGATTCAAGGTAGATCAGTTCTGACATTTTCTAGCCAACACTTGTTGTGCAACGAAGCACTCTTGGAACTCGCACAACTCAATAAGCATTTCTAATCAATAATTAAAATAAATACAGGGATTACAAATACATATTGGAGCAGTGCATTTCATCCTAAATCCTTCATACCTTTGACATTATATCTCTGATTCAAGTGTAACTCAAGTATATTTAAAGCAATGAGCAGGATGAAAACTTTTTATAGCTACACATTGCGCAGTGTGTTAGTAACAATGCTTCAAGATTTGCTCCCTTTTTTCCAACATTTGTTATATCTTATACTTTACATATTCTGCATACAAATGGGCAATAGGAATTAAACTGCTCTCTTCTGTAGTATTTTGCCAGGTTCTACACAAAATCACAGAATGATATGGGGTTGTATGGGACTTCTGGAGATTATCTAGTCCAACCACCCTGCCAAAGCAGGTCCACCTAGAGCACAGATTTAAGGAAAAAGTTCATACTGGGCAAAAGTGCAGCAGCAGAAGGTATGAGTTTTGTCAAAGCAAAGTGTAGGCAGTCTTTTCTGACATGGTTTTCCAAACTGTGAAGACCTTTCAAGCATTGTAGCTGTGGTAACTACACAGGGAGCTTCCCTGGTTGAGCACGTACTTGTCAAAAAATGCCTTCTGAACCCATATTGCCCTATGGAGGTGCATTTTACAAGGACCTGTGATGGAAGAGGCAGGTAGATAACTAATGCAATGGAAAAAAAATGTGAAATAGAAGTTTAGATTGGAAGAGAAGCTGCACAACACCTCAAATGTCCTCAGATGTTCTTGTACCAAGAGAAAAATTTTAAAAAGCCAATGGTTATGACTCCAAGATTACCCCAGTAAAGCAAATGGTAAAATGGAAGAATTGCCCTATATTTAGTCTCTGTCACAGAATGAATAATTACTCTGAAATACCAATGCCAAGATCAGAGAAGGGCTGGAGTTAAGAAACCAAAGATTGCTGTTTTGTCCTGGATTGTGCCGGGATGTTCTCAGGCTCCTGAAAACGTCTGAGCAGGGTCTCAGACAACACACTTGGTTTTCAACAGTCATTTCCTCATCTCGAATGATATTCTGATTTCATTACTCAGGAAAGATTAAAATGCTTCCCTTCCTCCCCCCCCCCCCCCCCCCTTTTATTTTTTCCTCCTGCCTATTCGATGAATATTCATTGCGGGAAATTATTTATTTAGAAATTTATTCAGAAATCACAGACTTAATGGCCTATCTCTTTTAGGGCTGCCGTAATGAACCTAACGAAGATTCTTTAGAAATCACCGTAGGCCAGCTGCAAAAGGTGAGTTAACATTAAGGACTGTGAACACCTTGGAGAAGAGACTTGTGCTGGACACCTTTTGTAGTTGTGGTCACTTCTATACCGTGTAGAATTGCTTAGAGGAACACAACAGAAAATGTAAAAGGGAAAGAAAACCCAGTATTTTTAAGCACAAGCTTAATGGCTGTGTTACTCACTTGGGAACGGGCTGAAGGTCACCCAGCCACGTGCCTTCTGGCACTTTTTCACTTTGACTTGTTGGCCTTTGTGCACAGCTCCACAGGTATTTTAATGCCACGTTTAAGTGCTACACAAACACAGCGTCCATGACATGAGGACATCGCTGATGGTTTGGTGCTTGGCTGAGGAATCCTCCATCATCTCACATGTGATGCACCATGGTCTAAGTGACCTGGCTGAACCACCCCGCACTGAACCGTGTGTGCTTCCCAGAGATGTATTTTGGGAATGTTTTTAAAGTGTTTAAATAATGTTTCTTGGAGCATATTTCCTAACCTCTCTCCGTAAAATTAATGCACTTTCCTGAGAGTACAGCTTTATAGGTCTTAAGTTCAAAAAAAGGAGAAGTATGAGTAATAAACGTCAAAAACCATCTACGAATGGCCTAGCTCAGCCCTTCTCCACAAATAATGGTGCTACCTCAAGTTCCTCTGAGTCCTAGCAAGCTTCAGGAACAGGCAGTTAAACACAGACCCCCTTCAAGAGCACATTATGGGCATGGCAGCTTTCCATAGGGGCTGACTGTGCACAAGCTGCGTGGCAACACACTTGTACCTTCCCATAAATCACTTCATTACCGGTGCCCACTCTCTGCACTACAAGAAATAGCTGTATTCCATGTTTTAAGAACCCTCAAACCTGAAGCGGCACTGTTTAAAGCCATAAATTCACTATTTAATGTCCTTAAAGGCCATCTTAAAACTAGCCAGCTTTACCAAGGCATATCAATTACCACTGCTTACTACAATTTGCAGTAATTAGTTTGTTTAGTGAGATGGCTCTTAATTGCAGACACCACTGAAAGAACAATCCAACAAAAAAATAGAGTTTCTGCAATCGTTCTTTTTAAGCTGGAGGAAAGAAACTGGTGGGGAGGAAATGAGTTTAGATAACTTATTCTGGAGGGTTTTCAAAACAGCTGGCTTAAGGGAGCCCTGATGCTCCATCTTCTTGGTATAAATCAGGAGTAACCCCTCCCCATCAATAAAGTTACACTGATGTGAAGCCAGTGTACATGAGAATAAAACCAGGATTCATTGTTTTCAAATCAGGAGACCATTAATCAGCTTGGCTGTATAGTGTGTTGGGCAGCTCTACTCACACTGCAGTAAATGGGACTATCCTCAACATCGGTCATTACAAAGTTGGCCACGGAGTTTTCAGAGGCTTTTTTTCAGCAGAATAACCCCCCTTTGGCCAAATTCAATGGGAAACTTTGTCACTCAGGTAGACTGCAGTATTGGAAATCCTCCAGCACCATCCAAAGTTCCCCATCTCAAAGCGATGATGGGTGACTCCTGGTGTGTATGCAGGGTGGGTATGAATGCTCCCATCCCTCCTGGTGAAAATTACGTGAAGAACCCAAGGCATCTGTTCAGCATAGGACAGAAAATGCCACCTTGAGCTTAATTTGAAAATGGTAAAACAGACGCAGGTCTTAAAACAGTTTCTTTGACCATTAGCCTGGAGGAGGAGTTGAGAATGGAGTCTCTAAGCAGAGATGACAGGGAAAAAAAACAGTGGAAGAGCACAAGTGAATAGTCTGAATGCTAAGGTGATGTGTAAAATTGACACATTATATGAACTGACTGGGAACCATGTACTGAAAACCACCCTTTACCAGTATAGATATCCCTACTGCACCATATGGCTGGGAAGCCAGGGTATGTACCCTATCCCATGACTTAGACCAGGCAGGATGACCAGCCTCCTCTAAACTTTTATCCTACCCACTTTCCCTAAAGTACTTGAAAAGCTTTATTACATGGCTTATGATACCAGTAGGATATACTTCACCAAGACCTCAGCAGTTTCTTGTGGTAATTTTAGAAATAATTTGCGGCCAATAACATTAGTCCATGCAGAAAAATTGAGTAAACCTAATATGACACTAGCAGTGGAAAAAAGAGTTTCTAATGCAGCTGTGACAGCAGAAGAACACCTTGGCCATTGGATACATGTGCAGGTCTCTCTCAGAAATGGTGCTGGAGAACAGAAACACAAATACATGGGATATAAACCTTGTTAGTTTAAATCCTTTTATCCCTATCTATTGAATTGCTTGTGTGCAATTTTCAGCAATCCTAAAAGAAAAACTAAGGCTGAAGTGAGAAAAAAAAAAAAAAAAGCTTGGTATTGTTGCGTAGGTGGTTTTGATTAGAGTTGGCAGCAATTTAAAACGAGATGCATCTTCCAGAAGAAAAGACAATTTTACTCAGGGAAAATACACGTGATACATGAATAAGACCTTTGACTAGTGACGGGCAAATCTACTGAAAAATGTAAGTGCTTATTATATGCATTTTCAAACCTTTGGAGATCTCCCTCATTTTCCCTTCTCCTTCTTGGAAACAGTATGGGGATTTTCAGGTAGATTTTTTTTTTTGCTGCTCTTCCTACACCCACAGCTTCCCTCATTGCAGGTGCAATGCCTGAGTATGCCAGAGTGCATAGAACATTCAGAAGACTGTTAAGATGATTCAGGAGGCATAAGAGATCACCCTATATATACAAAATGGGCATGGAGCACTTCTAGCATTTTTTTCTGGCCTCCTGATGTGAGGAGTTCCTGAAATCTGGACCAAGCTCTGTGCACTCTTCCTGCTACATTAAAAAAAAATAATAATTCTTTGAAATTCTTTTGTCTGTCTTACAAAGCAATGTGTCAGGAACCTGCTGGATCCCTAGACAAAAAAGCAAATTTATTCTGGTGAATTCCACACCTTTCAGACAATTCCACTTTTTCCCACAGCGACATCACCAGTTATAACAGTTTTAAAATTATGCATACATTTTTATTGCCGATTAAGTGCTTCAGGCTGCTCACATGGAAGACAAGGCTTGTCCCCAGTCAACGCTGGTCTCCAGTGCTGGAGGAGACCTCGTTTTGCCCACAGCCCGGGCAGCCAGGAGGGTGGCCGTGTAGCTGTGGTAGCGCAGTGCTGAGCCTGAGCAAATACATCCTGCCTTCTCAGCAAGGCGTATTATCTTGGGCTGCGTGCCTGCTCACAGCAGCTACAGGGCTCCTGGTCTGAGGCCAGTTTGCATCTGGGCTGGCTCGGGGCACGGGAAGAGCAGACTCGTGTCTCCTGATGAATATAATCTGGTGGATGTCCCTCTCTACATCAGTTCAACGGGGGGGAGAAGCTAAGGGGCCTCCTGCAGCCCTTTCCCCTTGAAAAGAGTAGATCTGACCCTGTAAGCACAGAAGGAAAGGAGGAGAGGAGAGGAGAGGAGAGGAGAGGAGAG
>BJBW01003808.1:43478-71343 GCA_004320125.1 Scolopax mira
CTGGGCAACCTGGTCCAGTGTCTCACCACCCTCACAGGAAAGACTCTCTTCCTGAGATCTCATCTACATCTCCCCTCTTTTGGTTTAAAACTATTGCCTACTCCTCCCTGAGTAACAGTCCCTCCCCATCTTTCCTGTAGGTCCCCTTTAGGTCTTGGAATACTGTTATCATTAAGTACTAAAAGACTGCTAAAAGGTCTCCCCAGAGCCTTCTCTTCTCCAAGCTGAACTACCCCAACTGTCTCAGTCTGTCCTCACAGCAGAGGTGCACCAGTCCTCTGATCATCTTTATGGCCCTCTGCTGGACTCTCTCCTCCAGGCCCATGTCCTTCCTGTGCTGAGGACTTCAGAGCTGGACATAGTACTCCAGGTGGGGTCTCATAGGAGCTGCGTAGTGGAGGAGAACAGTTTCCTTGACCATGTTTCTTTTGATGTAGCCCAGGATGGGGTTGACTTTCTGGGTTGCCAGTGCACATTGCCAACTCATTTTGAGATTCCCATCAACCATCACCACCAAGTTCTTCTTCCCAGGGTAGCTCTCAATCCATTCTCCTCCCAGCCTGGATTTGTGCTTAGGGTTGCCCCAAACCAGCTGCAGGACCTTGTATTTGACTTGGTTGAACTTCGTGAGGTGTGAGTGGGTCCACCTTTCAAGCCTGTTCAGGTGCCTCCAGATGGCATTCCCTTCCCTCCTGCATGTCAACCATGCCACACAGCTTGGTGTCATTGGCAAACTTGCTGAGGGTACACTGTATGCCACTGTCCACATCACTGAAAATTATGTTAAATAGCACTGGTCCCAGTACAGACCCTTGAGGAGCACCACTCATCACTGCTCACCACTTGGACGTTGAGCCATTGATCCTTTGAGGGCGATCATCTAGCCAATTCCTTATTCACCAAGTGTTCCATCTGTCAAATTCATGCCTCTCCAATTTAGAGATAAAGAAGTCATGCAGGACAGTGTCAAACAGGTCCAGGTACATAATTTCAGTTGCTCCTCCATTATCCACCAAAGCTGTAACTTCATCGTAGGCGGCCGCCAAATCCGTCAGACACAACTTACCCTTAGTGAAGTGATGTTGGCTGTCATCAACCACTTTCTTATTTTCCATGTGCCTTAGCAGAAATTCCAAGAGGATCAGCCCCATGATCTTCCTTCCTCTGAGCACAGAATTGAGACTCACTGGCTTGTATTTCCCTCAGTCTTTCTTTTTAATCTTTTTAAAAATGGGGATTATGTTTCCTCTTTTCCAGTTAGTGGGAACTTCACCAGACCGTCATTCTCAAATATGTTGGATAAAGGCTTGTCAATTTTATGCACTGATTCCCTCATGCACTGATACCCTTCAGCAGGTGTATCTCACCAAGTCCCATGGATTTGTGCACCTTCAGGTTCTTTAGATGGCTTCAAACCTGATCTTCTCCTACAGTGGATCGTTCTTCATTCTTCCAGCCCCTGTCTTTGCCCTCTGTGACTTGGGTGGTGTGGCTAGAGCACTTCCGGCTGAAGACTGAGGCAAAAAAGCCATTGAGCACCTCAGCCTTCTCCATATTCTAGAGAAGGTCTCCTGTTTCCTTGCAGGGAGGGCCTGCACTTTTCCTGGTTTCCAAATCATCTTCAAATATCTTAAACTTGGAAGAATCTTGGTTTATCTCTGTGACCTTTTGAGACTGTTATTCAGAGTGTGTCTTGCTCACGCTCTTTAAAGAATTTGGGGAAAGCTTTCTTTTTGCCATTGTCCCAGATGTACTTGTGCCTTGTAGGCATGTTCAGTGAAATGGAAAAAAAGGCCTTATTAAATCATCAAGTGCTAAGAAGGCTTTCAGCTGTGGAAGATACGCAATGTACATTGCAGTTGAAACAAATCATACAGTATAACCTGTTAAGGATGTAATTGAGATACATGTAATCATTAACCTTGGAACAGACTGGGAATCAGTTAATGAATCAAATCAATACCCTCTCCACTGATCCATAATAATTTGAAAGAAATGAAAAATTTAACAGTTGCTGTATGTGAGGTTATCATGGGCTGCAATTAGCTAGCCTCCGGGAGATTATGTTACCTAGTTACCAGAGGGTAAGTGTAATTTCCGTAGATCTTTTGGAAAGATAGTTATAATGACAGGTGCCAGACAATGAAATGGGTCAGAAAGAGACTTTAGGCGGTGGCGGAAGCTGGGTCAGCTTTCTGTCCCTCCAAGCAGCACATCCTTCTCCTGACATTTAGCACTCGCAGTCAGTGCTGTCGCATGATGAAGATGTTTCAATGGACTCTCAGCTGAGGGTACCTGTTCCAAAAACTAATGAAATGTTGTCTTTGTTTTGTGTGCCACTACCTGTCTGGAGCTCCTTGCTTTGTGCTTCTTCCAAGGGGTAAACCAAGGCTGTGCTCTGTGCTTACACCTGCATAGCTTCCACAAAGAGAAGGAAGCTTTTAAATTTCTGAGTACGTGGAAAGATATACTGGCCGAAGGAATAAATACAAACGAGAAACAAGTTTCAAAAATACATGTGGAATATACGTGCCTAGATGGCAAATGTTAACGAGCCTATTTTATAACACTAAATAGGGTAGAGGAAGGAAAAAAACTGTTGTTTGCCTCCACAGCATGTACTCAGTGATACCCGTGCACAGTAGGATAGTTAGTTAGCTACCACATGCAAAGCAGAAAGCAGATGGTATGGTTGATATAGATCACAGGAACGTGAGTATCTGTGAGTGTGCATGTCTTTGTATGTTCGTGTGTAAATCAGCAAGGAGTTTGACATTGACATACTCCATCAAGTCTAGTTTATAAGGAACAAGTAGTGCAACATTCTGTGCATCTGGCAACATAACTAGCTCTGTCAATCTGTGGATACTGCTGACATTGTACTATTAGCGTCACTTCCATCTGTTTTGTTTATATAGGGCTTGATTTACTTTCACCATGTGAATCGGTAGTGGGTAGAAATGTCCAAAAGTCTCTGGTTCCAATTAAACCCGCAGTGTATCGTGTTGCACAATATTATCAGAAAGGGGAGCATTATTGCAAGGATTGCTACCTGTTCCATCAATGGGAAATATTGATGTACCTTATGGATATAGAGGCATGCAAGTAGTTCATAAAAGACTATTTCACCAAGGCAAATTCAGTCCTTGTTCATTTTCCTATCTTCAGGGATAAGGAAATTATGTTTGAGACAGGAAGCCCTTGTGGTAATTCATAGTCAGGTTAGTCCACCCTGAGTCAAATGCTTTCTCCTTTTTCATGTCCTTGGTGCTACTCATCACTTTAAATTAAACCACAATGACACTCCCTCTGTCAGATATTGCTTCCCAGGACCATAGTTGGAAAATCTGGGTCTCCTTTTCATTGTCTCCTCTATTATTTTAAGTGCAGACACATAATGGGAGTGTTCAAGTTAAGGCACAGCTCTTGATCTGCCCTAGCAGTTCACTGCACCCACCACCGACTTTAGTTACCTCCAAGGAGAATCAAATTTACTGTTTAATAGCACAAATGTGGACATAAAATGAAAATGTGTTATATAACTGAAATCATAAGGTGGATTAAATGGTCATATTGTGATATTAATCAACCTGGAATTTGAGCAGGTTAGATAATCTTCATTACCTGTCATAGGATCTTTTCTGCTCAGGCATAGTCAGGTCTACACTTCTATATCTTGTACAAAGAAACAACCACAATCCTATTTAGGAGAACTAATTAATTACTTACTTGGGGGGCAGACTGACATCTGTTGAACAAACCCCTGTTTTCTGTGGTACCTGATCCTTGATTAAACAGCATCTTGTTCAATCCTATCTTCAGAGTTATACAATAAACCTCATTAGAAACTTAGCCATGTAGCAAAGTGTTTATTGGAAACCCTGTAATACAATGCTCTTGATGTTAAAAAGAAGGATTCACAAGTAGCTGTTATGAAACCACAATATTCCCAATGGTATATAGTAGCAGGTCGTGATTTGGTAACAGGTCCCAATGTTCAGACCTGATTTTCTGTAGCTCAGTTTTAGGAACTGCCAGTTAACTGCTCAGACATATTCTGCAATATAGAACAGGCAACAGGTAAGGATAATTTAAAGAAGCCAGAACACCATATATTCTGACAAAATAAAAATGACTGACTTGAGTCCTAACCGTCTGCCTGATCCCCCAGGTTACCCAGAGGAATCTGAAGGTTTTCAAACCATGGCAAGAAAACCCTCTTATTTACTGATTCTCTGCACTTAGCTTAGCAGAATAACCTCCTATCAGAATAACCTGATGCCTTTTCTCCCACAGGCAAACCGTGATGTCAACCAGACCAGCTAGTTCAGCCAAGTGCGCACAGGACGTGCCTTTAGCCCGACAGTCGATACTAAAGACAGTGTTGATGCTCTCTGCTGTCATAGTTCATCCAAACAACCTGCAGGCAAAGATCATGGCCTTCCCTCTCTGTCCTTAGAGGAAACAAACAACAAGACCTTTTTTTTCTATGGCAAGAAGTTTCTAAGTCTTTAAGCTGCAGAGAC
Organism: Scolopax mira; assembly: GCA_004320125.1. Taxonomy (NCBI): domain Eukaryota; kingdom Metazoa; phylum Chordata; class Aves; order Charadriiformes; family Scolopacidae; genus Scolopax; species Scolopax mira. The sequence continues at coordinate 48,005 of BJBW01003808.1, forward strand.
AGCTCTCCCAGAAGAGTAGCATCGTATTTGTTGCTAAGAATTCAGAGTGAGTTATAATTCTCAGTCCAGTGGCTAAAAATGTCACTGTGAAGATTATCACAGTGGAAAAAAGAAGAAGAAAATCCATGCTAAACCAAAGGTATTTGATAGCTCTGCTAAAGTCCTGTTTCAAAGAGGATTTCGGGTTAAGATTTTTCATGGCTACGGCAAATTTGAGATCTGGTACTCAAGTACAACATGCTGACCCAAACTGAGAATGACAGGTTAAGTGTAGAAAGCCTGAATTGCTTATGTTTAGATATATAAACAAGATTAAAATTATTCAAAACATTGAATTTTCTTTATTCCAGTGTTTGAAGGCACCCGGCACTCACACTGTCTCAATTTTAGACAGTGTGATGTTGTGTGACAAGCCTGGGACAACGTTTCCTTCTGTCTGTCAGGTATCACACTAGGCAGGATCCTGATTTCCTCAGGTTTCTTTGCTTGCTTAGTCATTATTTCACTTCAGCTACAGAAGCCATTCAGCAGGAAAGACAGCCACTGCACTGTCTGTCAGGGCACAACAGAGTTAGTGTGTGGTCTCTCTATCACCCTGCCATCAGTTGTAATGGGGTGGACAGAGAAAATAGATATTTGGTAGTCTTTACTTCGTAGGCTGGCTGTTGATACCTGAAGGACTGGAGGTAAAATTTCCCACATCTCAATAGCCATCAAGGGGATAGAGTATGCAGAAGGGAATAAAATGTAGTAAAACCAACGAGATCCCCCCAATGTGTTGGAATGAACCCTTTTCCTTTTCACAGGTAAAACATATAACTTCAGAAAGAAAAACCTAGTTGCAACATTCAGGAACCTTATTTACACATGTACCTGTGTAAAGTGTTCAGAATCAAGGTATAATTTTGAAAATATCTATTTTCCTCTCTCTATATATATTTTATACATCTTACATAGTGCCTAAGCTTTTGAGAATATGGATTGTAGACAGTTAATTTTGTTCCTGTCAGTTCCACCATGATACCTGAATAGAATATTTAAGAACAGCTTTAAAAAAGAAGCATCAAACACCTTATAGAACCCTAAGATACTGCACATGGGTGACTACAAGATGTCCATCCTTCTAGAGCTAGATGCAGTCTGTGCAATGAAACAGTAGGCATTTAACAAGGCAGAATGGTGTCATGTGTAGTTTAGGACAGTCACTCTTGGATGAAGGTCATGGATGAGGAATTTGTCAGCACATCTGAACAGGACTTTCTTCAACCATTCCAAATAATGGCCAAAACGGGTTTCAGTGGATATGGCTGTTATGTAAATCCATGTCCTAGACTTCTTGAGTAGAAGCTGCAGGTAGTGGTGAAAGAGTCAGTGTGAGCCCTTCTGGGGCTTTATTTATGTCCACTTTTTGAATAACTAACAATTTAGGTGGCACCTGGAAATGGAGTACATCTTCTGTTAATTTGCTGTGTTTCATTTGCATGGTATTTCACTAACTTGCAAGACAGGAATCCAGCCTATCTCAGCCAAACTGTCTCCTCAGCTAGAATCTCCATACATGTCATCCAATGTCATCTCACTCCTTTGTATTTTGGATGCCTTAACATCACCAGTTCACAGGTGTTTTTTCCAGACAGGGCAGATGGCAGATAATTCAGTAAAACTCAACTAAAATACAAATTTCATTAAACTTATTAGGAAACACGGAGGGTTATAACTCCCTGAACTGCAAATAGCAGTTTAGTTGGGGCACCTTGGACTACACACACTTAGTGTTTATGGAAACATCAATAAAATTTGCATTTGCAATTCCACACATTTAGTATTTGAAAAGGAAAGAATTATGCTCATCCTACATGTCTGAATAGTAAATTATGAGTAAAATTGTTTGAGGCCCATAGATTAACATAGGAACACAACAAAATATTTTTACTGTACCATTATTGTTTTATTGTACATGATAGCCAAAATAAGCATCATAATCTGAAGCTAGTACAGAGTTATTATTTTTCATAATTTAATAATGATGATGCAGAGCATATGGCCAAAAAAGGCAAGAAAAACAGTTTTTGTAAAAACAGAGCTCTGTAGATGCTCAACATTGAGTTTGTTGTAAAAAGAGATGTGCGTCCTTGCGGTTTCTAAAGCCTGAACTCCAGGATTGTATTTATTCATCTGTTATTTACTCCTACTACAAACCACAGCATGCCATTAACCTGCCTCCACTCCTGCATAAGAGTATGCCATTGCTGTTGTCTCTCCTCCACAGATGGTTAGTGGAGAGATGAGACATTCAGCAAATGCTTTTGTTTTCCTCTGAAAATGAGGCAAAAAAGAAGCCTGATACCTCCTGCAATAAACAGTTATCAGAGTCCTGTGCCACTCGGGACTGAGACCTCCAACATTGAGCACCCAAATTAGTCTACTCAAACCACAGCAGGCCACTGTGGCTCAGCAGCACATCATCATGACAACAAGTGCAACACCCCTTTCTGAAAAGTTCAAAATTCGACGTAAATAGTGTGTGACATGATGACCAGGGTTGTCCTTGAGGAGACAGTTTGAGTTCCTTCATAAGCTGATTCTGGTCTTACAGATTATGGGAGTCGTCCTACTGAATTTTCTCCTCTGGCCACATTTTTTAAGAAAGATGCAGCAGCCCTGCAGTTTCTGTAGTCTCTTGCTGTGTTTAGAAAGTCCTGGTGTGTGTCTCCTTAGAAGGAGACATTTTATATGTAGTACAGACTTGATATGGGCAGCCAGCTACTTACACCTGGAAGATTCAACCTACTTGTAAGGACTTAATTATGTGGATGGAGATAAAAAAGGATGGATTTTATAGCTTGACATTTGCAGAAATGACAATGGCAGCTCCGTGTGGGTTTTCATTAGCTACGATGTTCTTGCTAAAGTCTCTAGAAAGACTCTGTCACTGGGAGAGTTACAGACCAAAATTTTCTTACTATAACAGTACATTTGAAATTGCCCCATGTTTTCATATTCAAAAGAAAATGACAGGTTAGTTATTTCTAACTGATGCTGAACTTTTAGGATCTTGAAAGATGAATCACAGGTAAATTAAAGTGAGAAAACATATATCAGTTCTAGAAGTAACAATTTTTAAAACATGAAGCTTGCAAAGCTCCTGTTGATGGAGGAAACAGTTACAGCCAACAGGCCAACCCCTGAGCCTGGTGTTGGTCGGTGAGTGGGAAGGATGTCTGGCTGTTGCACCTGAGTAGTTTGAGCCTCAGGATGTATGGAACCTGGTGGCATTTGGCCTTTCCAGTCACCTCTTGAGTCCTGTAGGCAAGTGGGATGGAAGTGCATTTAATGCCAATACATGTCTCAGCTGTTTAAAATGTTCGTGTTTAAGCACACATAAGTGAGTTTGGCAGTCTTTACAGCTAAAAAGAATAAATACTTGAAGGACTGATGCAAGCTGTATCCAGAGAATCCTGATGTTATCCTGATGGATAACAAGGGTGCCTGCTGCCATGGGCCCATGACCATTCTGTCAGCATTTAAAACCTATAAACAATTTTTGAGGAATGGGCAGAACCATCTAACTACATGGCAGTGTACTGAAATTAGACTTTTACTCTGTGTGTGTGTGGTGGGTTTGACAGCAGTATGAAGTTCTCTGTGGACAAATGGTTTGCATTTTTGACTTCATGGCCACAGACTAGAAAGTTTCATAAAGACACCATCTTAGATCTCTGGTCCTGTTCTAGCTTCTTGGAACAGTCAAAGTTCCCTGCAACAAGGCATTTAAAGATTATGGAAGGTGGCTCTCAGGCAACATGTGCATTAGTTACAATTTTCTCTGGACTTTGCTCAGTATGGTAGACTTATTTTGATTTCTCCTGTGAACTATAGCACAAGTTCCATAGTGACAAAAATGTCTTAACTCCAAGACAAAATGGTCAGCGGGTGATAAACAACAAGTTTTACCTTGAATTTCAGCCACTTAAACAATTGAGTTGACAGGTAATAAACAAGCCTCTGAGTTCAGACACAATGGGAGCATGTAAGAAGTTATTGCTTCCTATGGTCTGAAAAAGGAAAAAAATCCACCGCTTTCACATTACCACTCACTACTGGGTGACTAATAAGAGGGGGGAAAGGGAAAAGGAAGAGGAGGAAGAGAAGGAAAATCTCCTATCCAGGCTATTCTTTTTTTTTTTTTTTTTTTCAAAATCTAGATTAACTTAAATGTAAGGAATGACTACTTTTCCCTGTAGGTATAGTTCATTAATTCACATAATATATGTTTTGCAACAGCAGTCACCCTCCATTCCATTTGTTTAAAAGCCTTTTTGTGAGCAATAATGGACAATTTCTAGTTGAAAAAGTCTAATCTGTACCATCTCTGAAACTTTAATTCCATCATTCCCAAATCTGTTAAAAATGCTTCCTCTGTGAAAAGGAAGAAATAATTCTGAATTTCTTTTTTTTTTTTTTTTTTTTTTAATTTTATTTAATAAAACGCATTTTATCAAACATTTATTAAAGCTTTAAACTTTACAACACACATGCAAGCTTTGGACTTGGCTGATCCTGGACATCTGCAGAGAATCCCAACTGGAAAATTTCTCTGAGAGAAAATGTGTAGGTATGTGGATGGTAAAGAAGAGATGAGTCCTTTTTAATTGTGTAAATGTACTGATTGATTAAAGCCAGCAGTTACCTTAGAAATTTTAGAGCATGTTTTTGAGTAGAAAATGAAGTAAAAGATTGAATAACTCTGAAACATAGCCAGATGTCTATATTTTATCTATAGTCAACTTTCTTAGGCCTCAGATTCTCCACAGTATAAGCAAGAATATGATAGACCAGCATTATTGAAGCAAAACAATGACCTTCCTGGTTGTTTCTAACATACTAATTTGGGGAGTTCACTAGTTACTTCTTACTGTATTGATTCATTTCATTAAAGTGCATCTTAATTTGGAACTGATTCTCATTTTTCTGTTCATTATGTGAAACCATGTGAATCGCCACATCTGTAGATCTCGTTCACTGACATAGAGGCCAATGCCTACAAATACTTAAAAGGTGGGTGTCTAGAGGATGGGGCCAGTCTTTTTTCAGTGGTGCCCAGTGACAAGACAAGAGGGAACAGGTACAAACTTGAACATAGGAAGTTCCACCTAAACATGAAGAGGAAATTCTTTATTTTAAGGGTAGCAGAACACTGGAACAGGAACCCAGAGAGGTGGTGGAGTCTCCATCTCTGGAGACATTCAAACCCCACCTGGACACGCTCCTTTGCAACCTGCTCTGAGTGCAGGGGAGATGGACTAGATGATCTCCTGAGGTCCCTTCCAACCCCATATCATTCTGTGATTCCATGATAATCTTTTTTTCTTACCAACTACAATTTAAAACATTATTTCTCCTTTTGATCATTTCTCTAGGTTTTTATTGAGGTTTGGATTTTGAAAAGACACTCCAGAGATTCTCCTACAAATATACTTAGATATCATACAATTCTCATTTTGAATTAAAATGTCTTTACTTTGAAGTTTGATTAAAACATGAACATGAAATGTCTACGGTATTAAAATTGAGATTCCATCTGATTTTCTGATGAGCTCTTAAACTTCTTGACAGTTTCTTCATCTACCATTAGGGATCTAAAGTATGTTCAACAAAATGAGTTGGCTGGCTTATCCTGAGAGCCTCTTCTGTCATGAGTTCCCATGTCTGAAAAAGTCTCTGTTGTTCTAAATTTTCTGGTTTTTATAAAACTAACAAAACTCCCTCACAGAGAGGGACGTGGCTCATTGGAAGAGTGGTGACTCTTGAATGAACTACTTGTCGTTTAACAAAGACCATGGTTTCTCTAGCAGCATCATACTCTGTCAGCCCAGTTGTCAATCGCCTGAAACTTTTGGGTACAAGCAAGGCAAACATGCAAACATCTCCCTCTGTTCTACATCATTAAACTAACAGTCTCACCCTTTGTTTTAGACCAAGACTTCAACATACTCACAACGTGTGTGTCATATGAGTGTGAGTTACTTCTCATCTACACCCACTCATACTTCCTTCCTAATAGCAAGTTGTTCCAAAATATCTCGTCAGCAGCCCCTTTCCTGCTGCTTCAAGAAAAAAAAAAAAAAGAAAAAAAAAAAAAGAATTGAATCCTTGGCCTGTTGGTTCATTTTACCCAGTGAACTAAACTTGTTTGTTATGCCCTTACAAGGCTACATCTCCTTCCTGTTTGTGAATGAAACGCTCATCAGCACAATGTAATGTGACTTCATTCAGTAGCAGCAGCTGCAGAAGCAGCCAAGAAGGGAGTTTTGGACATTCAGAGGAGGACTGTGCAAATATTTGGCTTTTGAGGTTCAGGAAGAGGAAAAGAAAAAATTTTGTGTGCGTGTGTGTTGGGATTGTTTTCATTTTGGCGCATTTTTTGTGTGTTCAGTTTTCTGTATCAAATTTAAAAAAAAAAGAAGAAAATATTTTCTTTGAGTTGGACGAAACACATAATTTGATCAACCGGAACGTTATCTATTTTTAAATTTAAACACACTTAAAATGTAATTTATCTACTTTTTATGCAAGGTCAAAGCAAAACCATGATATACTTCATATTGAAATGTGCAGGTGTTCCCAAATTCTGGCTTTTGTTTTTTTCATTCTTTGAATTAAACAAACCATTGCATCTGCTGCCATGCCACCCCAATACATCCTAGTACAGCTGCATGGTACTATATAATATTACATAGAGTCAACGTTGAACCAAAATGGTTTAACTCATTTTTCACTTATGTAATTATCTAATTCAAATAACACACTGGAAAATACTTCTTATCCCTTCAGTATTTTTATTTCAAAGTTTCTTCCTGTCAGCCCCACCCTATAACAACCTTCTTATTCTCAGTCTCTGATTGCTTTGCCCTTTTAGTATTTTGTCTCCAACTATTTTTCTTTCCAATTCTTACCCCCATTTCTAACTTAAATAATCCTACTATTCCTGCATCAACAAACTAAATGACATATTCTGCCGTAACATTGTTCATATGTCTTGCACCATGCCAATATATCTGCCTTGTCTGCCTAGACTATACAGTTCCACTAATTATGTGTATGTAAGTGTCTAATCCTATGATTACCCGTAGCTAATCTTATGACTTCAGCATGACTCAAATGCCTAAATTCATGAGGTTTCATGTCTCAGGTCTTTGGATAGGGGCAACCTGAACTGCTTCATTGGGACAACGTTCTCAGCTGGTTCATTGTGTGAGCACAGAAGCTGTGATTGATAATAGTCTTTACTATTGTGTCGTTGTTGACATTATTGCTTAGTCCAAGACTATAGACAAGGCTTTCTCATTTCATGAGATAGACACATGAGTGTCTACAGATAGACACATGTTTCTTACATCATGATTTCTATGAAATGATCGTACTTTGCCATAGCCCGTGATTTGAAGTTTCCTGGAAATGGCACCCTGACCCACTCAAACAAGCTCTCTTTCTACTGGATTTGAGATGGGGCTTCCACTGCTGTTTCACTGCTGAGCCATGTGGACATATTGTCCACCAATTCTGTTTTCTAAACTGATGACAGCTGTCTGAATCTTTGAATGGTGAGAACTGGGATCACCAGTTCTTACTTACTTTTTCTTCTTTTGCTCTTTTGAAAGTTAATTTGAGAGAATTCCCTTCACTGGGCAAATGCAGAAAAAATATTCTAAAATCTCACATTGGGAAAAGTCAACTGATTTAACCTTTCTTATGACTATACCAGTCACATTGCTGACCTCAGGCCTATTTCTGTCATCCTTATCCAGAAAACCTTGGCTTCATATTGATTTTGCCTGAATAAAATGGGCTTTAGTATTGTCCAAACAATGCAATGAAACAGATATGCCAGGGGAAAATACTTGTCATTTTTATACCATTTTTGCACTCTTACAAATTTTGCTTATTTTCTCTTTTCTATATCTTTATCAAGATCCCTGTTAATGCTTTTGAAATTCCTATATTTACTGGTCAAGCAATAGCTCAAGGAATCACATAAGTAAAAAAAATTTGACTTTAAAAATTAAGTTATTATGCAGAATATTTCTGTATTCTGGATATTTATTCAGATCACTTTGCAGCAGCATGGTGAAGATGCATACATAAAGCATTCAAGACCATTTCCCCAAAACTGTGTTTACAGTAATGTAAAAAAATATCTATAAATCCACCTGGAATGCAAGATTTCAGCACAGATTCTGGTTTCTGGCACTCTCAAGACCACTGTGATACTGAATCATCATCATCAGAGCTCCTGAGACTCAGACTCTCAGTTTCAGTTACACTATAGTTTCTCTCCCAGTGAAACTGTGTTTTTTTAGCAATCTAGGGAGCATCTTCTGCCCTGATTGACTTTTTCCTCAGATGTATTCATCGCGTAATTGTAATCAGGAGAAGCCATTGTGTGTTGTTCCTACTGAAGTAGAGCATTTATAGCATTGCAATTAAGAAGGCTTCATCGCTAATACACTGGGCATTTACCTTTTCTGCAGATTTAATGGCATTTTGCCGTGTGATTGAGTTCAAGAAGGATGTGGAACACGTCTCTGAAAAAACATAGTGCTTTTCTTCAAGCACTTCGAATATCTGCCAGCTGTAATGCAAGGGGCTGGACACCCACTCTCCTGTGGTGAAATTATATGTCAGCTTTCTGATACACCCCTTCACTTAAGCTGGACTGTTTTTCAATAGCTTTTTGTAGTCAACCTGGCAAAAACGGGTTGTCTCCTTTCCCGTGCCACCTACTTTCAAAGTACAAACACAGCGGCTTTCTAGTCTGAATGTAAAAGTCTCCTGGTGCCACAAGAATCCTTAACATTTGGAAAACTCTTTGCATCTCAAATCACATTAAAGAGTAGAAAATTGTGGCAAATAGAGAAAACATTGAAGGAAGGGAAAAGTGGGTTGTGTACAACAAAGTAACTCATCTTGAGCTTATTTTGTAAATTCTCATTCTTTAATAATTTTCATTCCTAAAAAAGTTGCTCTAATCTCTAGGAAAGTAGTAATTGTTTAAAAAATATTTAAAAATTAATCTCTGAATCATTCTGGGGAACTTTTTTAATGGTTTCCCCATAGCCTTCTAAACAGGAAACATGTTGCTTGTCTGAAAACAGATTTATTTCAACAAATTGCCATTTTCCTTCCTCCCTAAAATGTTTAATTGAATGATGTTACAAATGCTTCTAGTAGTGTGGGGTCATTATTTAGGCAGGGAGCCACTTTATGTTTCCTCAGACCAAAGAGGATCCCAGAGGTAACTGTATTCCCAGGTCTTGGTTTCATTGAACCACGCTGCTGGTGTGTTCTGTTCCCTGGCTCGTGTACTCAGGACCCAAAATGTAACAAAAGTGGCAGTCAGATGAGTCAGCCCCTGTTTTGCCTGTGAAATAGCTCCATAAACCTCCTTGTGTACACTTTATGTCACAGAAGAAGACCCATCTGAGCCCAGGCTATTCAGGCACACTGACTGCTTGGTAATTGTCACTCCTACATAGCTGCATCATTTCTTGGTGCTAAACTCATTTGTGAAGACAGAGGTATGGTGGGAAATGACACCCACAGGTAGCAGCAAGTAAAATTCAAAAAAGCTTTCATTTACTGATTTTACAGTGTGATGTATTGGGGTTATGTTAAGTTATTGATATATTTTATTTGTCTCTTCTGTTTTTAGAGTTTTTTCTTTTTTTTTTTCTCTCCTCTGCTGCTACGTAACTCCTTAACCCCCTTCCAGATGATCTTTGCTCCTGTGACAAGCAAGTCATGGTAAAAAAAAAGGCAGCTGGCATGAGTCCTGATTTCCTCCCACCTCTCTCAGCCTGAAGTCGAGTTCATTCTGGGTCATCAAGGACGTTGCAAGTAAAGGCCTGTGAGCAAGGAGCAGCAGGACTTGTGTGGCACTGGCTCTTATCATCACCTTTCCCTCCTGAGTTCCCTCCTGAGTCAATTTACCAAGAAAAATGGTCTGGCCTGCCTTGTAAAAATGAGACCCAGAAGTTATTGTAGTTGTTTGATTTCAGGTTTCAATGCTGTATCCACAGCAGCTCTAGATAAAACTCCACAGAAAGTCAGAGGCACTAATCATTGTAGGCAAAAAAAACCCACCAAGTGCAAACCAAAACAAACACCCAAGAAATCAATCCCAAAGAAAAAAAAGAATTCTGTAGTCAATCTATTCTGTAGCATATAAATTTTATTTTATTTTTTTTTACTCTGTGACTGTTACTTTAGTGACACATCCTTGCCCAATGCATTCTGGGTGTTTATTACTGATGGGCTACTGGTTGGGTTCAGCAGCACTGTGCACAGAGGCTGAAGAAACGGAGAATAAGCATACAGAGGGCTAGATTTAGGAAGAATTGTTTGGGGAGATCAACAGACTGAGTGCACACAGAACAGGGAGGAAAAGCAGAAGACAGGCTAGTGGCATCATAGTGTCAACCAGAGTTTTAAGAATGTGTTGTGTGTGACTGTGATAGTTGTGAATCTAGTAGAGCTCCTAACCAGCGGTATATCCCATGTGATATACCTCTCTTCTGGCTTTCCAAAGCTCCTAGTTACAGCACCTTCTGAAACTGCAGTCATCTCATGACTATAGCACCCAAATACCTTTTTCCTTATGATTCGTTCTGGCATGAGGAAGCGCTTGTGCTCTGCTTTTGCGGACAGGGAAGACCCCTGAAGCACTGAGTGGCTAAAAAAAGGGAATGCAAAAAAATCAGTAAAATTCATCAATCCAGGACACCATCCCATTCTTACTTGACATCAGAACGTAGATTGTCAAACATCTCACTCATCTTCAGCCAGCCCACAGGGAACATAACCTTTTCTGCCAGTAAAAATCTGGGCATAGTCAGAACTACCCAAATCCTAATCATATGCAACAGATAATCAGCTGCCTCATGCCTCAACAAAAGATCTGCGTGGATCCTGCCTGGTTATCTTCCATGGTCTGCTCTGCGTCCTGCCCAACTGAAGGGTAGAGCAAGAACCTCATTCTCTCAAGTATGTAAGTGGTAAGAACATTCACCTACATGAACTGAGTAGAAAAATATATAAATGAGAATGATATTGTTCCTGCTCTATATATGTTTAAATAAAAAGGGCTGGCTTTACCATGTATTTTCAAGAGAGGGATGAGAAGCAAAATCTTAGCAGAAGACCACTACCTCCTCGTAGTTCTAAAAGAATATATCCATCCCTCCAAGTTATTCCTACCTGAGATGCTCATTTTAGTAGGTGCCATTCCTAGGTACTGATTCTGTCAAAAGTATCTGATCCTCTGCAGATGTTTCCATCTGGCAGACAGACCATCTTCATTTTGCAGACTTGTTGCTTACCCAAGGTTTAGCAAACTCGCTATGACGGACCTGTGAAATTAACCCATTCCAAGACCCAGAGCATCATCACTGTCTTTCCCTGCCTGGGCTGGAACTGTGGTTGCTCCAGGGCAACCTTCCTGCCAATAGTATCTTGGAGTTTTCAGTGCAAAGACAGGTCTCAAAACCAGACAGAGGCAGGGCTGTATGGGCAAAAGGTTTGAAATTTCAACTGGAAAATGACACAGGAAAATGTCTTTCAACTGGAAATAAAACTTCCTTTAAATGTTTTTGGGAGCACTGGTTTCAGTGATGTCAGTGCTATTACTCTTCAAAATGTTAGTGATTTTCATAAATAATAAAAAAAGCTTCCTTTTTTTTTTTTTTTTTTTAAATATAAGGAACTCTTTCCATTTGCAGTTACTACTGTTTTGGACAATAGCTGATGATCAGGTATGTGTGCATTAAACAAGTCAGGGGTTATTACAATAAAACTACCACAGCGGGGGACTGGAGGAAAAAAAAACAACCACAACAAAACAAAACCCACAAAAAAACAAGGAAAAAACGTGTTGCAGATCATCCTTACCTGCATGTATAAGTGCATGCATGTGGTTTTAAAACAGCAATAATAAAAGAGCAAATTCAAACCCTGAATCACTTGAGTTGCTAACAAAAGAGCTGAGATTCAAGTTTTTACATAATGAATTGTTTCTTGAGCAAATACAGTCATTTCATTAGTTTGATATTATTCTAAATCTTTTATGGGTTTTCAAGCTTTCACATTTGTTCTCTCTCTTCATCCTTTCATCTATAAACTGGGAAAAAACACGTAAAAAATTCAAGCCAACCCCTAGACTTAAAACAAATGGCTAGCTGTGGAGCATTTCTCATCTAGAAATTCAGTTTGGGATAGTGAATCTGACAAGTCACTCCCTGCAATGACAGATGAAGACTTTGAAAACGGGGAGAAAAAGAGTCATTTACCAAGATTTTTTTTTTTTGATGTAAACAAGAGAGGTCATGTCTTCCTAGCCCATATGGACATTCATTCCGGTTGTGACCTCATTTGTGAAAAGGTTACAGGGAAGAATGCATGGGCAAGAATACTCACTCTGTTGCCAGGGGAATGGGAATAGTTGAGCTTATATTCAATCTCCTGTTGCCCACCATACTTCATACTTTTCATCTGTCATGCCACATCACACCAACATGACAGAGGAACCTGTCTGAACATCTTGACCCAGCTACTGCTGTCCCTCAATGCTCCCCTACCTGAGTCACCGACAGAAACTTTCCAGAGTCCATAAGCAGGAATCTTTTCAGACAATTCCTCGTGAGGCTATTTATAGAGCAAATCATTATAAAAATAGCTCTGGAGCTGACATGTATTTTTCTTCTCTAGGGTAGGAGATGACCTATCCTCCCTGCAGTGCTCTCTGTGGGCTGATGCTTCCTGAACTGCTTCCATCTAGTGCAATTCCTGGACGCTAATCCAAGTTTTACTGTAATGAACACAAAGATGGATATTTTACCCTCAACAAGCATCTTTGGGACTGTTCCAGCAACTGGTCTCTGCATTTGATGCAGGAAAGACAGGCATCTGCTGCTATATGACTGAAACAGCCAATAGCTAATCTCTCTTTTAGAGAGACAATTAGAAGGACAGCAATTTATAAGGACATTTGTGACATTAGATTGTGACGTTTCTATTTGCAAATGTAAAGATTTACCAAACTCTTCCTACATTCACAGGCTGTCCACTTCTGAGTGGGTGTGAAATGGCTATGAAAGAAGGACTTAGATGTGAGAAAAATTTACCTCAAGAAACAGATCTAGATAATTTTCCTGTTCAGGGAAGACGTGTTGGGAAAGAGCAAGTCCTACTTTGCTGACTGTGCTTGCATGGTCCTTACTGAGGGGTACTTTCTGAAGCAAAATGTGACAAGTTATACAGTATTCCATGTGCTAGATTTTATGGAAGATAAGAAACCCCTTCTTCCCAATATTTTTAACAAGCATCTGAAAAGCAGTAACACATTTTATAGCAGAACATTTTCAGTGGAAGGCATCCTAACTCCAGAACTCCCTTTCTTCTGACAATTGGAGAAGCACCTACAACAGTTTGAGATCATATTGATTTGCTCAGATCTTATTTAGCTGTTAGGAATAAGTCAAAAAGACTCTTGAATGCTCTGAGATAGTAAATTAAATTAATCTGAGCTATGCTGTGATTTTTTTTTCTTTACTTTCTTAGACACAGAGAATCATAGAAGGGTTGATTGCATGGAACTTCTGAAGGTCATCCAGCCTCCCACTTGAAATGGGACAGTCGCCAACACCAGATCAGGTCAGTGATGGATCTGTCTAGCTGAGTCTTGAAAATCTCCAAGGACAAAGATTCCTCAGACTCTCTGGGTCACTTCTAACCTGCGCTTATCTCCTGGTGAATAAGTGTTTCTGATGTCTAATATGAAGTCTCTGACCCACACAATCTGTGTCCATCTGTTAGATAGCCTGGAAGAGTCTGGAACCACTGCCCTTGTAACAGCTTTTCACAGTTGTCAGCTGTTAATTGACTGTCCCTTTTCTTCCTCATCCCCAGACCAACCAAGCTCAGGTCCCTCATCTTCTCCCCGTGTGTGATGTCTTCTGACTCTTTTGGTGTCCCTCTACTGGAGCTCTACAGTTTCTCCACAGCCCTCTTGAACTTGGTATATGAACCCAGACATAATATTCTGCAGTCAATCTGCTGACCACACTCCCCCTAATGTAGCTCAGTGTGAAATTAGTCTTCTATACCATGAGTGCTCTGTCAGCTCACCTTTGATTTGGCCTACACTGCAACCCTCAAGTTCCCTTCAGCAGGAAAAAGGAAATAGGATTTGTCCCTTTTCAGGAAACACGGGAAAATCCAACAAAATGAAATAACCCAGTGATATCTTTCGTAGGAGTTAACATTTAGCTCACTCTCACTTTATCTCACAATTTTTCCCTCCCTCTGTACTGTGCATGAGAACCCATTTTTCTGTATTTTTTTCATCCAGCAGCAAGGGTGTTGCTGAACATGACCTACATTTTCTTCTGGTGTACCATATGAAACAGCCAAAGCTCCCAAAGCCAAAGGGAGCACATGAATGGACCATGCATCAGTTGGCCAAGCCAACAGCACCGCTGTTCTCTATGCAAAAGCAGCCACATCCAGTGACTCCTGAGGAGCCAGGGCAGGTCCATACATGGCATCAGCTCCTGCAGGCCACTTTTTCTCGCATCACTATTGGAAATTGCAGCACAGAGAACCTGCTCTCAACTGTGCATTAATTTCAGAGTTGGGTATCCAGCAGAACGCCATGTTGTCTTCAAGTCTTGAGTAAATATTATTTGCAGAGTATACCTGTTCTTGGTATTTTTTCATTCTTTTTCTATTCCTCACAACAACAAACTTATTTAAACATAGAAAATGGGGTTCATTACACTATGTAATACTTTTTTAAGAATTATAGCAGAAAGGCTTTCTATATTTATGGTTCTATCAAAAAATGTGGCTAAAAATAGAAATGGTTTCCTCTCATCAAGGAATGAATCTGCCAAATGTTATTGCTATAGGAAATCTAAGTCACATTGGATTACCACCTGGCACTATCAAAGCTAAAACTACTGTCAACTTTAAAGCAAGAAAAAATGATCAAATTATCACAGCTTTATGAAATATGTTTAGAACCATGTTAACTCCTTTCAATCCTTTCATAACACAGGGAAAAGGAAGAAGTTACTCTTCATTAGAGGAATTTTTTGTAGTTCAAAAGGCACTGAAAATTAAGAAAATCGGAAAAATTCAAATTCACAACCCAAAGATCAAGGAGGGAAGAAAACAGGGAGAAAAAGAGGATGGAGTTAGCCTATTGATATAATTAATGTGATAAAGCATTAAAGATTCTGGGGTATGCTTGGGCTCAGGTTTCACCATCAAATGAAGTTTTACCAGATGACCAAACCTATTTGGAAAATTCTAAGATTCACTAAACATGAAAGAGGTTTACAAGTCTTCCTTTTTTAAAAGGTGCCTGTAGATCATATATTTTTGGTTGAATTTGTTTCTTTTATACATAATTTACATTAATATTCTTCAGTCAACATAGATATCCAGTCTTCTGGGAAATCTTAATGAACCAGAAATTGTAATTTATTAAATAGAAATAACATGTCCTATACATGTATATTTTATATATATATGTATACATATATATCACTGACAATTTTATTATTATAAAAATTAAGCTACCAGTTTTGGAAGTAATTCCTTAGAATCAGTCATAAGTTTTTAAGCACCTAAAAAACCCTAGCCATGTGGTCTTTTGTTCATTCCTCCAGTTTCGCCAGGATGTCTGCATTTGGCTAAAGCTGGGGAGCAGTGTCTGCATTTTCTAAATGCTCAACATGCCCTTTAGTTTATTTGGACCTCGTCTACTCGGCAGATGGAGAGGCTGCCTCAACTATTTGGAGAATTTAAGACAGGGATGCTGGCGTGGGTGTCTCCATGAGATCTGGGAGCTAACACAGCTTGAATGGATGGCCCAAATTGTTTTAGGGTTTGTAGTTCTCAAGTTATCACCATCTTACAGACTACATCTACCTCTGAAATTTACAGGATTGTCTCAATTAGGAGCCAGGACAGGTAATCAGGCAACGTCCTGGCTGGTTAATCATGGATGTGACTTCTGGGACTGCATCACAGCAGCATGGTGGGAGCCACTGGCATTTCTTAAAGAAGAATATGTTTCATAGAACAATAGTGTTAAATGCAAAGTAACCTATCCATTGGCCACTATCACCATCCCAGCTAGACCAGCATAAAGGTGAAGTAACCTCTGATCCCTCATGTAACACCTGGAGCTGATCAGTTAAGACAAGAGAAAATGATATTGCAAAGCACCTGTTGCGTATTACAGTGCTGTGGTTCAAATTCAAAATCTGTTTGTGTAATTTTGCATCTCTACCTGTTTCCTATCAGTTGACATGTGTTGCATGGTGTATCCTGACTGGGAAGAAGTAAGGAGATTAGAAGGAAAGCATGTCTGGAAATTATTAATGCATTCAAGCTAGTTCCCTACAAATAAAGAAATTATATTCTCTTACTGATGCTGGCAAGGTTGCTTTTTTATTCTGCTAGGAACCCCACCATTCCCACAAGAAAAAAGTCCATAAGTAATTAAAAATACACTGGTCTAATGTCAAGTAAGGATATCTTACTTGATAACTTGATAATAACAATATTTCCCAATATTTTTATTTCCTTATTTTTTTCCCATAAGATGGTGTTGATTTAATTTACAAAAGAAGCAACAATAGGACTTATAGTGTTTTTAAGGCAGAGCAAAACATTAATAGTCATATTTTTACTAATGATCTTATTTGCTGTAATCTTAGCAGCCTTGTTGCAGATTAGACTCATTGCTGACAACATCAGTGGAGCCAATATATTTACTGTAGGTGGGTTCAGTTCAGTTTAAGTGGAATGTGTTGGGTCACAGTATATCTATTTCTAATTTTCGTATTGTTGTTTTGGGACCAGTGCTGTGTATAAGACTAACTTTCCTATAAATTTGTAGTAATTTTATGTGAGAAAATATACGTTCCCACAAAAATAATGGTTTTAACCAAGGCCGTGCCTCATATAATATTCATTTTCACCAGGCATTCTCCTCTCACTGATGGAGTACTCCTGCTATCCACAACAAAACTCCCGTTGATGCTACTAAGAACAAGAGAGAAGCTCCTTGGCTTTATGGCAAGTCTGGGGATAAATAGTTGATTTTTAGGGATCTGACAGGAAAATTAACGCAGAAGAAAGCAGGGAGGCTTAGACTGACCCATTCTGCACAGGCACTGCCCACACATGGGTGATGAAGGGGCAGGGGATGCTGCCATGAGGGTAATAATTTTACTGCTTTGCAGATTGGTGATGCCTTTCACAGTAGACTCCCTTAAAACAAAAGTGCAACCTACTGGAGAGAATGGCAAACGTGAAAATTACCCTGTTGCTTCATAAAGTCCTGAAATGTTCTTAATGAGAGAAAGGAGAGTGGTCATTCCTTTGATGATGGGTAAATCTGACCTGCTCTTTTCAGCAAGGTACGTGTTGCTGGAAAGCCTTGAGAGATTTCAGCCTAATGTCTTGCTTTTAAATGCTGACCTTTTTTTTTTTCCTGCATGTGGTTTTTCTGATGAAATCCATGTGACTAGTTTTCCACAAGCTTTTAAGTAAGGAGGCATAACAGTTTAAGCTTCCCAAAGAGCAAACACTGTCATCCAAGGAGTCCTTGACAGAGAGCACGAAATTCCCAAAGACTTGTTTGTCCCAAAGGATGTTCAAGTTCTTCCCAGGTCATACCAAACCAAAGGGTGAGCCCTGTTCATTAACCAATCAGAGGTTTTTTTTTCTAAATTATTAGTTGCTCACTACAGGCAGCAGTTAACAGTATTTCCTTTGTAAATGAAACAGGCTATAAAGACTAAATCCTGTGAACTAAGGCTCTCAGATCCTATCCCTGCTTCTGTCGTTGTTCTAATGCCATATGGACTTACACAGGCCACTTGAGAGCATTTTAAATTGGTGTAATTTGTTTGACAAAAATTACGATCTCTGTCATTATCATAATTTTCTGAGACGATGACCTCCTACCTCTCTTCTTTACTCTTCTTTACCCCATTCCTGGAGAGGTTCAAGACCAAGCTGGATGGGGCTTTGAGCAACCTGGTCTGGTGGGAGGTGTCCCTGCCCAGGGCAGGGGAGTTGGAACTCGATGATCTTTAAGGTCCTTTCCAACTCAAACGATTCTATGGTTCTATGATTCTACTTTTTCTCTAAAGACTGAACTGTTTATTTAGGTGCCTTATGTAATAACACCTTTTAATGTCTGGTTTCAGATTTACCACACTGAGAATATTGCTTTGCAACCGGTGATGCTGGAGCAGTTTTCCTACATTACGAGGTGGTAAGACAGTAGCAGGCCCAGGAAAATAACACTGAGGATATTTTTCAGTTTACAACATGAAGTTGAGACCTTCCTACCTCATTGGGGCAAAATAAAGTTATCATAGCTGTTGTCCTTCCTGGTTATAGTTTCAAGGTTTTCCTTTGTCAATCTGAACAGTTATTGCAAACTTATCATTGATATACCACTGAGGAAAATCCTTCTAAACATTAAAACATGAAAAAAGAGTAGGATCAGTATGGTTTTTTTCAAGCACAAAACCAGAGGACAGCCTTTCAAGCCCGTTTTACCTCCATGTTATGAGTTAAAAATCAAAATGATTTTACATGAGTAAAAAGCAGCCCTGGAAAGAGCAAGAGGTGGCATTTCTGATTCCTGCCCGTGCTCCCTCATTTACACAGTAGGAAAAGAGCATTTTCCAGGCACACCCATGATGTGTTGGAGATCCAGTTTTCTTTAGTTTTTACTGCCTGGAGAGAAGGGTCAGCCCACATCCCACAGGCTGCAGAACAAACAGTTATCACAGGGCTGTGAGTTAATGTATGTCCCTACAACTCTATTGCCAATCTAATTTTTAAATTACATCACTTGAGCCCTGTTTACATCCTTAGCCTTTACCGGGTGAACCCCAGTGAATCAGAGGCAGCCTGTCTTTCTCTGCCTGGCGTACCCCGCTGGAATGCGACTCTCCCATTTTAGCGCTGTATTTTATTATCTATACTTTTTTTATTTATTTCGTTTTTAGCACTGGGCTGAACACAACCAAATCCCCACCAGCTCCCAAGCGCTCCTGGCTGTGTTTTCCTGCCAGAGCCACAGCCTGGTGGCACATTCTCAGACTTTGCTGATGAGTCACCCGGCACAGGAGGACATCGGGACGGAGCCTGCCCACTGGCCCGCGCCGCTGAAAACCAATACTGGTTGCTATTTAGATCCACAGCAGAAATGCCAGCGTATTTGCAACATTTTTAAGGACGGTTCAGGAAGCTAGAAGCTGAAAGAAGAAAGAAAAAAAAGAAAAAAAAAAAAAAGAAAATATATATTCTCCTTCCCCGGGTCTAATGCTGGATTTGCAGTGTTTACAAACAGCTGTTGCAGCAGCCCCAAGCTCCGGGGAAATATGTTACACATCTGAGAATCTGACAGTCAAAACCCAGCACTTGTCCCCCTGCATCCCTTCTAAGGCCTGGCGTAATGGGAGACGTGGTCCTCCTGGTATTTGTCACCCTGGCAGCTGCGTGGCTCAGTGGTGGTCACCACCATGTGGCTCCTCCTTGCAGCCCACAAGAGAGGGGGATCCAGACAGCCTCTGAGGCAGCCAGCAAGAAGCAGGGAGCAAAAACCCACTGCCAAAATAGTGGGATAAATAAAGGAATAGACCAAGGGACACAGCTGGGGTCCACACATCAACCTGGGTATTAGAGGCAACAACACAAGGCTTAAAAATGAGGGGTTTGCAGCAGCCCCAGTTGTTGCCTCAGTGGAGTTTTAGGGATAATGCAGCTCCACACCAACTCTGAACCTCTGCTTCACCATGGTTGCACCTCCACCCACTTTTCTGCTCTCTCCGAGACCTTGTGAAATCAACCAACATTTGCAATCCCGCCTGGGGCTGAAGGTGAATGTAAAGACCTAAGGTCTCTTTCCCGAAGAGGGATGGTCCAGCCAGAGAAGCAACACCATTTTTCTTTGAGAGAAAACATACTACATAAAGTATGCAAAACTACGTGGAGGGTGTTTGGTTAAGAAAACACATCAAAACACCTGAGCTGGTTCACATTAAGGCATGAGCTTCAATGCACAGAACGTGTTAGGGGGAGAAGTGTCTGTGGACGAAAAAATACCAGACCTCTCTCAACAGTTCCCAGCAACAGCTACTGGGTCAAACCTTGAGGTTTAACTGGGTTATAAAGTGTTGTTCCTACAGCACTCCACATTAATCGATGTCCCCTGCAGGTAGAAGAATTTTAATTTTCTTTTATATTGTGGACAGGGCTGTTTAGATACCATCTTGAGGTTACGTTCTTTATATAACACCAATGGATTATGTTTGCACCACCAATGAAACTCTATAGCTTTTAAAACGCATGGAAAAAAAGATGCCTGGCATTTTTTACATAAGTAAGGTTTAGAGCAAATAGATGTCAGGACTCAGGGATATTTTCACTTTTATCCCGTTAAACTTTACAAGTTTTAGCTGTGCCTCTGAATTCTTCAGAGAAGCTTCGAAATTCACAAGTTCATACAATTCACAGAGCATCTGTTGTGAAAAATAAAGAGATTGTGACTTCCAATTTAAATAACTAAGATTTCCATTATTAAAAATAAAATCCTTGTTATTTAAAATAAAGCCCAGAATAGGCAGCATGGGAGCCGCATAAAAAAATCTAACTTAGAAATTTCAGAATAAGCAGAGAATTGATGTGAATTGGAGGACTCTATGTAGTCCATTAGAATTATCTCTGTGTACACATGCAATGTGCTATTAGAAATTAGGTGTCTAGCCACTGTTGAAGCCTGTAGGAGTTATGCACCAAGGCCTGTATCCCTAAAGTACCAAAATGTTAAGTAAAGTACATTTTAAAGTAGGTAAATTCCAATAAAAGCAAAACAACTAAATCCTTTGCCAGAGCTGTGCCTTAACAACCAATTGGTATTCTGAAAAAATTCCAGTTGTAAAATGTTTAGCTGGGTATCAGAAGAAACTCTTTACTAGATGGAAATCATAAGGGGAGAGGAGGACAAAACATGGGAGGTTGTTGGGGTACAGAGGACCCACTCGTGGCAGAGGAAACTTCTGAAAAGGAGACCAAGAAGCCTGAAGAGGTGGGTGACAGTCGGTGACATGTGGATGTTCCAATCGCCTTTGAGGTTTGTTCAACCCCTTGTGTGCTGAAAATGAGGAATAAATTTGCATGTACCAAATTCAGTGTGAATTTTTCACAGCCCCAGTTCAATAATCTAAGTTTCCCAAAGCCTGCTTTTGTTAACAGCCTCTTGTTGAGCATCTTTCACGCAGAGATCTCAAAGCTTTAAAAATGATGCTCTGTGAGGTTGGCTTTTCCCTTAATGGGGACATAAAATGATATATTTTTGATCTTGACTTCCTCTAGATCACCCAGAGGGAAATGGCACAGAAGAGATACTGTCCTTCCAGTGCCTCACACTACAAAATGCCATACCAGCACGGACATCCCCTCAACAATGCATGTCAGGTAAAGTGTGTTCTCATTTACGTATGCCGAAAGAAACCCAAAGCCAGATGACAGTCTTATTAAAGGTCACACACCCTGGGGTGAATTAATAAGTAGGGGGTCCCTGTTACTGCACTACTCTTTGAGAGCCAGGCTATTCTGACAGATTTCTTACAGGTATGGAGAATTAGCCCATTATAAGGGCTTCATCTATATTATTTTTTATTCTGTCTTAAGGACTCCCATATCACCAGCTGCTGTAGCCATGCTAAGGGAACACATTGACCCAAAATGAGGTGACGGTTTGCTCAGGAGTGTCACCTTAGCAAGGCAGGGACCACGGGTTTAACAACACACAGGAAGTTTTTAAAAAGGTGTTTTAAAGGTATAAATGGACTGAAGAAAACACCACTCTAAAAGGATGGGGGACACGGGGCTTGTGGTCAGATTAAATGTCTCTCTGCCTGCAGCCCACATTTTTCAGCAGAATGTTTCGAATCATGCAGGAAAAAAAAACCTCTTACTGTTTGAAGAAACAATATCTAAATAAAGGTGTCAGGCTTTATTTCTGGATGGCTTTTTGGTTTTTTTTTTTTTTTGCACTTTTGCACTGCGTATAAAATATTTCTTTTGGCTACTATGTGAGCTGCAAATTTGGTGAAGATTTTTGCTCAGGGACTCAGGGACATCTCTGTATCTCTTCCCTACCTGTACCAAACCTTCCTATAGTCAGCCTATGGCACCTTTTACTCTTGTAAACTTTGTCGTAAGCGTGGGTCCTGTGTCTCCCTCAGGCCAGGTGCCCACTTGGCAGAGCCGTGTCCATTTCAGTAGACTTTATTTTCAAGTTAGAGTGATATAAACATTAGCTTGTCAGGGTTTGGGTTTCTTTTCTTCATTATTGCTTCCTAAGTTGTCATGGTTATCATTTGACACCCTCTCCAAATTCTTTTTCTATTTAACAACACTTGTACTCTCTTTTTTTACCCTGAATAAACAGGCTGCTTGAAACTGGAAAAGGGAGGGGGGGGTGGGGGGGGAAACATTTGTGTGCCGAGAGAAACGTTCACGAGGGGCTGAAAGGCATTTTTGACCCACAAAAAAAACCCTCCCACAGACTAATAGACTGCGTGCCGTGACCAAAATGTCACTATTTTTAAGGTGTCTGACTTATACCTGCCTCACATAATGGTCACTCTGAAAAGGATTTTGGCAGCCAGCTGACCACTAAGTATGAAGCTGATTTTCTTCTTTTTTCTTTTTTTTCTTTGGTATTATTTTTATTTGTTTCACATTGTGGTTAGGCTTTCAAACTTTTTTTTTTTGTGGGGGGGGCGTGGGGGGGAAGGGGTTGGAACAAGGAAAAAAAAAAAAAAAAGACAGAGTGAGGGAGAGAAAAAGAAATAACCCCAAGAGGTGCAGAGAGATAGAAAGTTAGAAGGACAATTTACACACACAGGCGACCCACAGGGGCACGCCAGAGAATTCAAAAATAGGAGGGCAGCGAGGATTCATAAACAGAGCGCTGCCTTTTTTCCGCAGGAAAAACAGGAGCCCTCTCTCTCTTTCTCTCTCTCCGAGGAGCATCCCGAGCCCAGAGGGCTGCAGATCTGTCATTACAAGGTGTGCTGGTGGGGGTGACCGTCTGCGGACTGGGCTCCGGCAGCGCTCAGCCCGGCTCCTCTCCCTGTTAGCTCAGCAATTTCCCCGTGGTCAGCCCGTCTTGCCATAATCACACGCTGGCGCCACAAAGCCCGTTTTCTTAACTCTAACGCTGCGCCCGGTAATGAATG
>BJBW01003808.1:71507-99763 GCA_004320125.1 Scolopax mira
CTTCTCTGGGTTGCCAGTGGTTAGAAGGTGGTCCATGTGAAATTCAGTTGGACAAAAGAAATAAAGTGCTCAGAGGAGAGATGATTTGGAAAGCACTTCTCTTATCATAGGATCATCGCATCATAGAATGGTTAGAGTTGGAAGGGACCTTAAAGAACACCTAGTTCCTGGGCAGGGACACCTCCACTAGAGCAGGTTGCTCAAAGCCCCATCCAGCCTGGCCTTGAACCCTTCCAGGGATGGGGCAGCCACAACTTCTCTGGGCAACCTGTTCCTCACCACCCTCACAGCAAAGAATTTATTTCTGGTATCCAATCTAAATCTCCCCTCTTCCAAATTAAAACCATTACCCCTTGTCCTGTCACTGCATTTCCTGACAAAGAGTCCCTCCCCAGCTCTCCTGGAGCTGCCTTCAGATATTGGAAGGCTCTTATAAGGTCTCCCCAGAGCCTTCTCTTCTCCAGGCTGAACAACCCCAGCTCTCTCAGCTTGTCCTCATAGAAGAGGTGCTCCATCCCTCTGCTCATCTTCGTGGCCCTCTGATGGACCTGTTCCAACAGGTCCATGTCCCTCCTGTATTGAGGACTCCAAAGTTGGACACAGTGTTCCATGTGGGGTCTCACGAGCACAGAGTAGAGGGGCAGAATCACCTCCTGTGACCTGCTGGACACACTTCTCTTGATGCAGCCCAGGATGGGGTTGGCTCTCTGGGCTGCCAGTGCACACTGCTGGCTCATGTTGAGCTTCTCATCCACCAACACCCCCAAGTCCTTCTCCTCAGGGCTGCTCTCCAGCCATTCTCTGCCCAACCTGNNGATGCAGCCCAGGATGGGGTTGGCTCTCTGGGCTGCCAGTGCACACTGCTGGCTCATGTTGAGCTTCTCATCCACCAACACCCCCAAGTCCTTCTCCTCAGGGCTGCTCTCCAGCCATTCTCTACCCAACCTGTGTTTGTGCCTGGGATTGCCACGTCCCAGGTGCAGAGGAGAAAACTTTCTTTTCCCTCTGTAGTTACATACTTGTCTTTACAGCACATGGCTCATCCTGCATCCAACTAGCAGGTCTCTCTGTTAAAGAGAGACCTGCTTTCTCTGTCAGGCTTTGCTGATAAATAAAGGAGCCCTGAGATTTAGATACCCCCCCAAATGTATATTAAGGATGATTTTCCATCTCATAAAGCCTTAAATTTCACAAGCTTCAATCAAACTCATCAGGACTCTCTTTTTCTCCCCTTTGCTTTCATGTTATCAGGTGCAACAACCCATAATACCAGAGCCTGTATCATATGTAACAACTAAAAACCCCACACAAACGAAACACGCAAAACACACAAAATTCAAGCAATGACGTGTAGGATGATTGAGATTAAACTCAGGTGGTTTTCTGCTGCTCTTCTCTCATGTTTTGCATGCAGCTAACATGAGGAAGCTTTGAACCCAATTTTCAGAGTATTTTTAGTATTTTTTTTCTTTTTTTTTTTTTTCCTTTCCCACAACTCTGTGATGGTAAAAGAGCCATAATTTACCAGAGAAGGTTTTTTAAAGCACCTTGCGTTTTGGTAATATTAGCTAGAGCAGCTGTTATCATATTCCTAGTACAGCAGTAGTGATCTGTCATCATTAAAAAAAAAAAAAATAGGTTAGGGAGTCTTTACAAACCTGCATTCATGGTATATTTTGCTCTATAATTTTATCTAGCTTTGATGGAAAACTCAAAATGTATTAAATTACTTTTTTTTTTTTTTTTGCTTTGTCTTGGCTTTGAAGAACAAAGTAGTTTTCCAATTTATTTTAGAGGCCTGGGAAGGAACAAGGTGAGGCACAATTTTGCAGGCTCTCCCATTAGGCAGAGCACAATGCGAGTCCACACAGCTTGCCCTGCCTTGCCTTGGTGGACCACTTTTCTGCCAGTGAGAAGCTCTTGCCAGACCTTCTCCATTACAAAATGCCCAGCTCAATTTTTTTTGTTATCTTTCCTTCGTGAGACCTACAGGTCTACTGCCAGCCTTTTTACAGTTTAGATGCATCAGGTGAGGTGTTCTCCTCATGTGAAACCCATGTCAGATATCTGGGCCACAGATAAGCTGATCAGGCAGCTGAGACCTGACTCACATTGTAATTTTGCAAGAAAGGTTCCTAGCAGAGGAGTTCCAGTTGCGTAAGGGAAAGCAATTTCAGGCTGGGAACCTTGGTGTACCTTGGCATGACCCCAAAGGACGAAGATGAAGTGGCTTCTACTGGGGTGGCCTTTGGTCTGGCTGCAGTCTGTGAGCTATGCACTTTCCAGGCATGACTGAGAGGATGGTCAGCCTTTCTCTAAGGGCTTTTGGGTGTCTCTGACCACGGGGGACACCTAAAGCTGAGCCACCTAGGCCTGGGATCAGCCTTGGTAGAACTGGAGCTGGTGGTCTACCTTCTTCCTTCCACCAGCACAGAGCTGCAGCAACTCCGTGGCATTGGCTTCAGAGCTGCTTTGTATGTGGAGGCAGACAGTGGTTAAAGAACCACTTTGGCTGCCTTTGTTCGCTCATTCAACCTGCTTAGGTCAGCAGAAGGACTGTTCTGGTGAACGCAACGTAGGGCAGCCTCACAGTGGAGGCAGCGACTCCAGCACTGACCTTCCCTGTCTGACTCCTTTGTGCAACATAGCTCAACTGTGTCTCACGAACGGTTGGAGCTTTTTTTTTTTTGCTTTTGCTTTTTTTTCCTGATTTTTTTTTTTCTTTCTTATTTAGATACTGAATTTAGGCACCACAGCAGAGTGAATGACATTTATGTGAAGCGATATTATTTCTCATATTTTCCCTAAACTTGAAAATTCTGGCATTGATTCCTTGCTCACTTCCCACTGCACTAAACTGGTACTTCTCAGATACTGACAGCCATGCACATAAGGTGAATAAAGATTGAGACAATTGTCAATCTATCCAGTAAAAGTGCTGGTGCTTCAAAGTTTTATGTGCAGACTCTTTTCTGATGCTGGTAAGAATTTCTATTACACTCAATTAAACGTTTTCCTGACTGGCTTCTTTCTCTTTGATTACTTTCTATTTTGAGGGGGGAAATAAAGTAAAAATAATTATAAAGTATATCTTAAAATGAACACAAGCAGCTCTATTTGCATGTGAAAAAATTATATGCTCAGGGGAGAAATAGGCTGAGGTTTGCATTGAGAATCTATTTTGGCACAGACCATGCAAAATCACATGGAAGAAGTTTGTATCTGTAAAGGAAAATTTTATAGACGTACCAAACTCAAGAAATTGAGTTAAATATCCACAGGAGAGATGCAGAAAAGGACACAGGCTAACCAGAGCCCTTGCAGGACACTCTGACTCCACAGCTGGAATTACAGGAGTGGCAGGAGGACATTAGTGAGGCCAGCAAAACCAGCCTTTTGAAATCCTGACTTTGGTCAACATTTCTAAAGTCCTGGGGTCTCGTTCAGCAATCTGGAACAGCTACAGCACCTCTAAAAAGCCTGCAACATGCTATGCAGATGGATCTGCATGAAGTTAATGCTGAATTGAATTAATTTGCATAGCATTAGTTCTCACAGACTAGTAAGTGTTTTTCCATTCCTTTGTACATTGTAATTCCAGCCAGACACTATTTTTTTTCTTTTTTTTTCCTTTTCTTTTTTTTTTTTTTAAACTGCAACTTCCTTTCAGCCGAGCCATAGGTCCGTGTCTGACCATCGCTCTCTCTAATGAACATCAGTTTTCATCCTTTCTATTGAGTCAGCACTCAGCATCAGAGCCCCCGACAAAATCTGGACTTCTCTGTGTTGTTTCTACTTCCCTTATCACGTATGGCAGACTGTGATTGCATTACCCTTAAGAAATGTCCCCCCTCAGCTTCAGGCTGATGTCCTTTTCACAGGACGCAGCCAGAGCGTGGATCTGCTCCAGGGGAGACAGAAGGAAAGGGGAAGGAATGAGAAAAGAACAAGTGAAACTTTCTGCACAGACGAGCAGTGAGTAACTTCCCCTCGTGCAAAACACAGGAGAAGGCCCATGGCTGGCTATGCTACCCAACCAAAAATTAAAGGGAAAGATGTAAAAGAGACACCCTCTGGACAGGGTGATCCTCACATGAAGGACGGGCTTGATGGGCAAAGATACCACCCAAAGAGAAGCAGCCAGTGCTGCTGCCATGGCTGAAGGTCAGAGCTGCATCGAGGAGGTGAAGGTGTCAGAGACAAAAGATACCAGAGAGAAGGTCACCTCCTCAACAGCAGAGGGAAAGGGAGAAAGTTGCTCTAAAGTCATGGAGGCACAGAGAGATGTATTTGAAAAAACAAATTGCAGAGGAACCGATGCTCTTTTACAAGGACCAACATTTTTAACATTTTCCATCATCCCTCTGTAAGGTTCTAACTTGGCTGATGTGCAACAAATAGTCTTTTTTTTTTTTCTGTGTGCAGCCACCACTTTTGTTAGTGGGAAGGAAAAGGCGTGGAGCAAATACCCTGCAGTGCACCACAGGCTGTGCGGCGGAGGTGACTCGATCGGAAGGGCCTTCGGAGGATGCTGAGAAACTGGGTGCTCGTTGCCAAAGCTTGACCAACGCGTGGGGGGACAACCTGGATGCGTGAGGATCAGCATCTGGGGAGAGAACTAAGATGTGCTCCTTCCTGGCTTCCCCGGGGGAGCCGTGGTAGCCGCAGTTGGAGCACTGCCGTTGCAAACGTAGCTGCAAGACGGGTCAGAGAGAAAGCCTGGCTAGCAAGGTCTGTCACCAGAGCTGTAGAGAGCATCTGACAGACCTGGTGATGCGGGAGATGATGGCCCATCTCCTCCAGAAAGGCAGCCATTCGAACCACCCCCTCAGGAAAAAAAAAAACCTGAATTAGAAAATGTGGGAAGTCGGGGAATGAAAGTCAAACGGCATAAAGCAGGAGAGAAACAGAAGGTTATGCCTAGTGCCAAAGGGAAGAAAAAGACTAAGCCTTAAGCGAAGAAGGGGAGAAAGGTCTGCCGTTCACAGGGAAGAAAAAGGAAAAGGTTTCAGCACAAAATCAAAAGGAAGGAAAAGGACAAGCTGAAAGCCAGAGGGGGAGAGAGGGCAAAAATAAAGTCAGAGAAAAGAAAGAGGTACAGTGTGATAGCGGAGAGCCTGCTGAATAGGAGGCAGGATAATTCTCTCTAAAGTTAAAAAATTTGATCTCCTCGTGTTTTCAACATACCCAAGCATTTCTGTAGTTAAAAATGGGAACTGGGCTAGAACACACAGAACATGGTATAATCTGCTTATCCCAGTACCCTTGAAAGCAAAGCAGCCCTTCGTGTCACTTCCCTGACATTACTAATACCCTGTCCTTTGTGTCCACAGACAAATCTTGGCCTGGGTTGCAGCATGGACACAAGGAGAAGAAAACCTATCAGGGCCACAGATGCTCAAAAATGTGAAGAGCTATGTTCCTAGAAACCTGGGTTTTGTCGGATAAGTGGCAATATGCTTAGAGCAAAATACTACTTTGTCATAGCGGGAAAAATAAAATATTATACAAGACAATGACAACTCAAATATTTACAGGTGAAATAAATAATAAAGGCGGATCAGGTTGTCAGATTTAAAAGATAAACAGAGAACCATCAATTTCAAGTGACTAACATAAAATTACAAGATTAAACATTCTACCTAAGAAGCCTAAATTAATCTGCTGCAGAGCCAGGAATATGTGAGTGCCGCACATGCTACTTAGGAGGAGTCAGTTTATTTATACCTAAGAAGAGAATACAATAATGTTCCTAGATGCATGCTTTGTCCTGGCAGAAAATAGAAGGACACATAGCTCCTCTGGATGTGTCTTTAGAAGACAACTTTGGAAATGGTTTGACGAAGGCATGCTAACTATCAGTTTCGTATGCTGCTCTGCCATTGAGCACAGTGGACAGACTGCAGCATGAGCGAGCAATGTACAGTAGGCTTCACAAGAAACGTGCCTTTATCTTCAAAGTAGCAGATTTATTGATTTTAATAAGTAGAAAATATCTACCCGGACATTAGACAAACACAGACTCAACACAGACTGAGAAAAAGCTGATAATTGTATTAAACTGACTGAGTTTTTGTTACATGTGTTTGGGAAACTTCCAATAACACAGAGTGCCAAAAGGCCTGCTTGTGAGTCTGACAAAAATCCCGCGGAACTAAACAAGATAAATATTATATGATTTTTATTTTTTTTTAATTTTTTATTTCTTTTTGCTCAGACACATGTATGCGTTGCATACATATAAGGGCAGGTTTCGGCAGCCTTGCTGGGGCAAAGGTCCCTTCCAACCACTAAGATTCTGTGATTCTGTGATTCGGTGAGAGTAATGTTTGCTTATGTTCAGCTATTGCTGGGACTGGTGTTGGTACAGTGGGCACTATACCCAAGTGTTTGCAGATCATAGCTTGTCTATCCAGCTGGGAGAAACACTGTTAGGCTGTCCCCCAAGAGTAATGGCCATGGACACAAGGTCTTGCTTCCTTCAGGGTTATAGGTCTATGCCCAAAAGCAGGCTTGATGGGATTAGGATGTTACAAAGCTCTGCGGGGCCGGATAATGAGGATTTCTGCTCACATTTCCAGTAAGTAATAAGAGTCTAACAAGGTTTATGGAGCTAGTGCAAGTGGAATTTTAGAAGCTTTTACTTTAGTGCATGACCAGATGGTGGTGAGAAGAAGAGTGGTCGGGCTTCCGCGGTGGAAATTGTGACTGACTGGGGTGATGAAAT
This sequence comes from Scolopax mira, assembly GCA_004320125.1. Lineage (NCBI taxonomy): Eukaryota > Metazoa > Chordata > Aves > Charadriiformes > Scolopacidae > Scolopax > Scolopax mira. The sequence goes on from BJBW01003808.1 coordinate 78,235, forward strand.
AAAAGCATTTGGAAAAGGAGAGTGGGAAGGCACCGGACTGCGATAGCTTGGAGCCGGAGGAGTAAGTCTGGGGTAGAGGCAGGGAAGTCTGCACCACCACAGCAAACTTCAGGAAGCTGCTACGTGTAGGAGCTCTGCTTCGCTGGCGGCACAGCTAGAGTTGTGGGAAGTGAGGGAGGCAGGAGGACACACGCAGAACAAGGCAAAAACCAAAACATCGAGAGGCTCATCGTTAAATAAGCGTCCTTCCTCCAACCTACCAAGCGAGGTGGAATGCACAAGAAAAAAAGTGAACATGCCATTAAGCCAGTACCGTAATATGTATTGTGATATGTCATATGAGCAACAGGTGCAGGCCTGGAGCCCTCAATAGAAGAAGGACATGGACCTGATGGAGGGTGTCCAGAGGAGGGCCACAAAAATGCTCAGGGGGTTGGAGCCCCTCTGCTCCGAGGACAGGCTGAGGGAGCTGGGGTTGTTCACCCTGGAGAAGAGGAGGCTCCAGGGAGACCTAAGAGCGGCCTCCCAGTACCTGAGGGGGCTGCAGGAAGTCTGGGGAGAGCCTGTTTCCAAAGGCCTGCAGTGACAGGATGAGGAGTAATGAGTTTAAACTGAAGAAAAGCATATTTTGATTGGATCTTAGGAAGAAGTTCTTTCTAATGAGGGTGGTAGAGCACTGGAAGAAGTTGCCCAGGGAGGTGGTTGAGGTCCCTTCCCTGGAGACATTCAAGGGGACGCTCGTCAAGGCCCTGGGCAACCTGGTCTAGTTGGGGGTGTCCTGCTGACTGCGGGGACGTTGAACTAGATGGCCTTTGGAGGTCCCTTCCGGCCCAGATGATTCCATGATTCTATGGTTCTATGTCTGTGTATATCCAAAGGTATTGAATTCACTGTGCATAAGGTGTCCAAACTCTTCTAGTGCCTTGCTGATAATCATTCAATATTTTAAATTTCCTGCTTTTTATGAAGCTTGCATGAATACAAGTGTAATTAAGCGTAAAGTAAAACACCTCAGAGATACAGAGGGATCTCTGAGAGCTGCTCTGACGGCTCATTGGATCTAGTTCAAACCTCAGGGCTGACGCTCTGCCCGCAGAAATTAAAGCCAGTGCACACACTTACTCGTATACACACACGCACCATTGCATGGGGGTGTCTTAGTCCCCAAGAGTGAGATCTTCACACCAAGGACCCTTGGCTTTTTGGAGGTGCTGGGCCTGGGATGTTTGCCCCAAGATGTTTCAGGGATGTGGAAGCATGGTCAAACGGAAGGAGGTTTACATCCAAGACTTGCAAAGTGAAGGGCAACTCTAATCTTAACTCCTGGATTTGGGAGAGGGAGGAGGCCATAGGGTATGATTAAAGGGCAGAGAGTGTCAAGGTCATCCATAATTACCATAATTTTGCATTTCTTGAGCTATTTCAGTTTGTGTCACAACGTGAACTTTATTTAAAGTACACTCGTTTGTTTGCTACTTTGTTTTAGAAGAGAGAGATAAAATTGCAAATTTCAGAAATACATCCAAATTCCTACAGTATTCAGAGGTCTCCAGACCTGCAGCTCCAAGCAAACTGCTGAGGAGGTAGAGCCAGCAAAGCAAGCAGACGTCAAGCCAAGGCTTCACTTTCTCCTTGTTTCTCTCACAGGAGTGTGAGTAGTGGATACGGTCGTTCTCTCTTTCTTTCTTTCTTTCTTTCTTTCTCTCTTTTTCTCTTTCTCTCTTTCTCTATTTCTTTCTCTCTTTCTCTATTTCTTTTTCTTTCTTTCTTTCTTTCTTTCTTTCTTTCTTTCTTTCTTTTCTTTCTTTCTTTCTTTTCCCTCTTTCCCTCTTTCCCTCTTTCTCTCTTTCTCTCTCTCTCTCTCTCTCTTCCTTTCTTCCTTTCTTCTTTGACTCAGCTGAGTGAAACACCACAGACACTTTATTCCAGCTACCTGTTTTCCAGGTAGCTGGAATACTCATTCTCCATTTTGTATTTTAATGTGTGCTGAAATGCACAATGACTACCATAAGCCTTGACCTGAGCTATAAACACGTGCACCTACAATTTGAGCATCCCACAATGCTTGTTATGGAAAACAAGGTTTTACGGTTTTCAGTTTTTACGGTTTTCAGTTTTTACGTACTGGTAGCTTTTTCTGTCGTTGTCTCTGAGCAATGCTCAGCGTCCTTTGCACGAGCAATCATGCCTGTCACAGGGGTCCTGTCTTTAGCAGGTGGTGGGGAGTGGGACGAGCTGCTGCAGACTGTCATCTGCTGGTCTTAGTCAGGCCAGGGAGCAGGTCTGTGGGTGGAAAGTGGAAATGGTGGTCTTCTCAGCAGAATAAAGGAAGTCTCACCAGAAGACAATAACCGAAAGGAAGTAGATATGGAAACATCCCATCACCCACACCAAACTGCAGTAAAACCTCATGCAGCTGAGGGAGGTTTATGGGATCTTTGAAGCATATCCACCCACAACTGTCATCAGACCAATCTGTGTGGTTTTTGTTGTTTTTTTTTTAATAGAACTTTGGGGTTTTTTTCCCTCCTTTTTTGATTGGCAGATATAAGCTCTAAACTCCATATATGTGTGTGTATATATATACAGAAAGAGAGAGGGTCCTTTATCCTGTCCGTGTTCTAAAATAAGATGAAGCATATGTTTCACAAAATAATTTTCTTCATCCAAACACTGGATGGAAATATCCCCAGAGATATCCCACAAGTGAGACTCCCACTGTGGTCGAACATTTAAGTGGGACTCCCTTCATGGTCGAACATTTAGGAGAAGTTGAGTCACAGTCATGGTTTGGCTTGTACAGAAGTCATTATCCTGCTCCTGTGAAACTGATAGCCTAACCTCAGCTGGCATCAGCAGAATTACAATCAAGCTCAAGTGAGATTTCAATTCTACATTCTGGGCTAAATCCTCATTTGTTCTTGGTTTTTTTTTTTTTCCCTTTTTATTTACAAGCTGATCCTTGAATGGCTGGGTATGGCACTCAGGGCTTGAACTGCTCTAGCTGGATTAAATTATTTCAGCCAGATATATATATGTAGCCTGCTTTAACTTTCATCTGAAGAACTCTGCTCAAATGCAATTTTTAGGTAACTATAAACCCACCTTTGGTGAATTTGAGTGTGGTAAAGTGAAAGCAGGAGTTGTTGACATCTCTTTGAAAAATTTGCATTTTATTTAATATGTTTTGCAGCCTCACCATATGATTTTTTTTTGCATATTTGAATTCAGTGTAGCTTTATTTACATAAGGTCCAGCTAAAAATGGATTTTTAAGTCATTCTCTATGAAACTGTTTCTATTCAGTGGAATGAGCAAGTGAGTGAATGAATGAAACACTTAAATCTAACAGGTAGGCACCTTAAATGGCTTGTTAAAAGAGACATGGCCTCAAAAACACAGTCGTAAAGAAGAAACACAGCATGTTTCCATCCATCCAGAGACCAGGAAAGCTGCCATCTGACAGGGATGCCTAACATATGACAGCAACAGCTAACACTAACGCAAGCCATTCCCTCCTCCCCATCCTTTCCAAGTCCCTCTGTCTGCCACTGCACATGCCCAGACACCACCGAGGTCCTCAGTCCAGGGAGTGTTGGTTCCAAAATCTCACTCTGCTCCACATGCCACACCATGCTGTGGAGTTTAGACAATAAGGGGAGGCTGCTATGTTCATCTATTAGGAGATGGAAATACGGAATGTGGGATATGATATGAACAGGGGGCCAGGATCATGCCTTGGAGATGTATGTAGGCAGACATGGGTAGCCTTCTCAGGCTTCACAAATTGTGTCTGAAGTTCTGAAGTCTTTCTGACATGGTGCACTCTAGTCCATACATTGGACTGCAAGGGCCATAAGACAACACTGAAGAAGTTTTTTCTTCATTTATTTAAAATCATGTCAATGAAAGAACAAAAATACCGAAACAGATCAAATTATCTTAAGTTATTTTGACTTATCTCCAGTTATCTTATGACAGAATATGGGCAAGGCACAGGAGTGCAGCGTTGGGACCAGGTCTCCATTCTCTAAGAGAGCAGCCGCCTTGCACCCCAAAATCCAACCCCTTTGATGGCTGTGTGGAGAGCCTGGCCCTCTCCCTCCTTTACTGACCTCTCTCTTCTCCTCCCACAAACCACACGTGTCTGTGCCAGGCTCTCCTCTGGCCATGGATTTGGCGATGCAAGCAGACAGAGCAGGTTGATGGTTTGAAGTTGGAGGGGCAGGGTGGTGGTGGTGGTTTGTGGGAGGGGGAGAGGGCGGTAGAAGGAAAAAGAAAAAAGAGAAAAAAAAAAAAAAAAAAAGGAAAAAGGAAGGTCTTCCAATTGCTTACGATTTTCAGTTTGCCAAGCAATAAACAAAACCCCCAGAGCCGCCAGCTCCTTCAAAAATTGCCATTTTTATCCGCGCTGCTCCAGCAAGCAGCTCGGAGCGGTACCCGCAGTACCCTGACACGAAACCACAGGAGGGTGTGGTTCCTGCTTCTGCTGGGCGCAGAACAGGGAAGCTATTTATTTCGGGTGCATCTCTGCTCAGTGAGTCATGTTTCGACTGGAAAATTGGCCACAGCTCTCTCGCAGATCTTTGCTGCCAGCAAAGCTGGCATGTTACCCAATTCCTCCCAGCTCCCTTTCTCCCCCCACCCCCCCCATCCCCAACCTCCGCCCCCCTCGCCCAGGTTCCCCATCCCCTTTCCCCAGCTCGGGCTGCCTTTATATTGTTAAAGCCCCCGTTTAATAATAGTCATTGTTCCATGTTAACCTTGAGAGTCGGGGAGAAAGGACAGTGAAGGGCGTAGCTGTGTGCTATAATGAGCATTTGGTGCTATAGCAGGTGGGAAAGGCTTTGGGGATCTGGGCAGATTAGAAAGAGAGGGGGCTCTAGCAGATGTTGAAGCAGGATGATGTATTGCTGTTCACTCTGGGATTCAGACAATACCAGCACAAAAGTAGAACAGGGAAATGGGGAAAAAAAAAATTGATCCCTTCTGATACAAACTGGGCTAGAAACCAGACATGCTTGAAAGTGAGCGTTTAAAAAAGACAAATATGTTTCCAGGCCCAGCACCTTCTCCTCTCAGTGACTGCCAGATTTCTCTTTTAAAACACCATCTCAGGTTTGATTTATTTTACATTAACTTAAGCCTTGAAGCGTTAAATGCAACTTCTTCCTTTCCCTTCCCATTCCCCTCCTCCCAGGCAGAAACTGGAAATGACTGCATCTGAACTTTATCCTCTGCAGCACGCCCCTCACCGTCAGCCCAGACAGGACACATACCACAGCTGTAAATAAGGTCTCACCTACACACCAAAGGCCAATTGCTTCTTTGGGTCATACTGCAACACTCCCAAAATCTTATAATGGGGTGATTCCTGGTCTCATTACCCCATATAGAATAGTCAACCTCAAAAGACACACAACTCCCTGTTAGCTAGATACCCATATAAAAAAAAAAAAAAAGTCTTACGGGTACTGAAAAACAGATCTTACGTAATGAAACTTTGTCCTGTGGAGGACTAACACCTCAAGAGGCAATGGTGCATCTGTTGTAATAAATAATCTGCAGAAGATGAAAGAAAGTCGGGCTTAGCTTTGACCTTGATTTTCTGGAATGCAAATCAAAATGAGATACTGGGTGCGCAGCACATTGAAAAGAGGAGGTTTTTTAAGGCAGATACCTAAATATGGATATAGGACCTTAGTTTTGGAGTCCCACTAGAGTTGAAAATCTAGGCCTAATTTCTGTTTCTGTTTGCAAAAATGTTGTCAAGAAGCTCACATCTTTCTGAAGTTTATTAGATAATTAAAATTGTTCTCTGTGAAATAATTTTTGATCAGCAGATCATCTGCTTTTGCATTCTTTACATGTGAGTGGCATACAAAAATCTGGGTTACTTAGCCTTGACTGGCACTGGCTCTGTGCATTGACTAAGTAAAAATACATTCCAAAATGAAGCTTTAAAGGAGTTCACTGGCAGACTGTCCCACGGACAGTGGATGCTGAGAAACATCTCAGAACAGAGTTTTCCAGCATCCTGGAAATCCTTCAGCCATCCCTGATGGCTTACTCCATAAGATACCAAAATCCCCAGCAACCTTCCCCACTAGATGATACACAATAAATCAACATAAGATATTATCTACTGTCCTTAGTGGAGTTGTTTATCAAGAGGGAAAAAAATTATATAATTCCTACAGACACCAGCATTAATACTTAAAAATGACACATAACAGAAATGCATGGAAACAGAAGGAAAGTGGAACTGGTTATTAATAGTTAATATCAATCTCCTCCATCTGTAAATCCGACATTGAGATTCAACTAGGAAGGACTTGTGTGATAACTATCAGCCAAAGCCTTCTTCCTCCAGCAGAAGGTGCCTGCTCTCCTCCTCAGCAATTGCTGGCCATCAAAGGTTGTGCCCGTGGTCTGGTTATCCCTCCTGCCCCCGAGGCTCTGCAGGTGATGTCAGGGGACATCCTCTGCTCTCACACTCGTCTGGCCTGGGGATGAAGTCTTGCAGTGTCACCCTCCAGCGGGAGCAGGGGGTGAAAGTGGGAGTGAGGCTTTCTCCCTCGTTACATATCTACACTTAAATAAAATATCTTCTGTGAGTTTATCCAGCAACAGCAATCCCTGGCCTCAAATGGCAGATTCCAATTTAATAATAATAATAATAATAATAATAATAATAATAATAATAATAACAACAACAACAACAACAACAACAATAACAGCAACAACAACAATTCAGAGAAGCTCATTACCATATTCACATCGAGTGCCCTGCTTACCCCCTCCCCCATACGTGCCAGTGCAGGGAAAAAGTCAACTCTATTCCTGCCACTCATGCCCTTTGTGGCACAGACCCCACTTGTATTCTCACCTTTTGTATGGGGTTTTTATTCATGGCTGGAGAAAATTGCAGAGCAGGAAAACGAGGTAAATTAATAATGCTTAATAGTGCTTTACATGTCAGTCATGCTGTTCACAAGCAATTGCATTGCATGATGAGCAGCGCCCAAAGGCAGAGTCTCCAGAAGAGTCTGGTTGTGCCCCCTGCCTCTTGTCTAAACAGACAAGTCCCAAAATAATAAATAAGATGCCTATGGGGCACGGAGAATCAGCCAAGCACTTAGGACACATTTTAATTTGTGTCTTCTTCCAGCATCTCGAGGTCCAGGTTTGGACTGCAGATTTTGCTCGTATATATAGCAAAAAAATTCTCTCCAAACCAAGCTTCATCAAAATGGGAAATATCAGGGCAAGTGATCCCCTCATTGTGTTATAAAAAACACTGGCAATTATGTGGCCCTGGGAACATCACTCAGCTCCTTTTTAGGCTCTGAAATAGAAATCCGTTATCTATTGTTTCCCTATAGCCCCTGACCATCAGCCCCTACAGAGGCGGCTGAGGCCGTGTCTCCTTCATTCCAGACCAGATCACCATCATTGCTGGGCTCCAGCAGTGAGGAAAAAACACACACAGAGCAAGGAAATGGGTGAGCAACTAAGATTGAGAAATGTCAAGCAAAATGTCAAGAGGAGAGTCATGGACTGTCACAGCAGCTGCGTGTTGAATGTACAGCTCTGTCTGGAGTCAGCGCTTCTTGGACACCTGTAGAAGTCACCATTTAAGAAAGTGAAAAGAAAAAATAAAGAGTGACTAACGATGGCTGTTAATTGGATCTATGGACATAGTGAAAATTAAAAAGAAAAAAAAAAAGCTTGAAATATGGTTTGATTTATTGGTATGCAGGATAAGCTTTGAGCAAAATAAAAAAAATATCTCTGAAATGAAAGGGAAATATGTTTCACAGTGGAAAAAAAACCCAACAATCTAGAAGTGCTGACTGGGAATAACAACAAAAGCCAGATGGCATAAAATGGCATCTTTAGGGATTATGTGGCATAAGGAGCTGTGCACAAAAGCATGTTCTGAGTCCTTAAAAATCTATTGCTGCTTACTGGGCATGCTCAGTGTCCTTAGATAGCCACATTAACTTACTTAATGTGCTCTGGCCCTAAAAGCTGGACAATCATCTCTACCATTTAAGCCCTCTGCCCTTAGTTATCCTCGGCAGTTCATCAAGCTTCCTCTGCTGTGCTGTTATATATCCTCAGCAATCCAGGATATTCTGCATTATCAGAATCTTGAAAGAGGATCCTTTATCGTAGTTAGCACCACAAATCACTCCCCTATAGGCATAAGACTCCTCCCACTGTCTTGTTCCTTTATTGTGAATGGTAATGAAGTGTTCAGGAACTCACTTAAATTTCTTCTAGACAGATCTGCAGCATCACTGAAGTGTTTTCCCATGTGAATATAAAGGGGCAGGAAGCATATTTTCATCCACCCGCCCAAAATTATGCTCTACTGGATGTGAGTGAGAGATCAAGTCATTAGTGAAACATCCATTTAAACAACTCATTAACTTAATACTGTAACCAGCATTGAAGTGCACATTTGTCAAAACTGAAGTTCTCTGTGCATTTAATTCCAAGAAGACCCTGCCTACTCCTTTTCATCTTTCCACCAACAAGGAAATACTCTAGCTGCAATCAAAAACAAGCCCGGTATCATTTACATTACAATCGTAAAAAGTCCCATCAGTAGTTCAGACATCTAGACATCACACTCCATTTGCTTATGGAGATTTACAGAAATCTTCTTAACAGAAAAGAAGATTCCCTCCTCAGACCATCAGCTTCTAAACTCAGCCTTTTCTCCTTTCCTCAGTGCAGGATTTATGCATATAAAAAGAAATAAATGAATCAGCTTTTTCTAGTTACACAAGAACTCAATGCTTATTTGGATCAAATCAGTAATTCAAGTGCTGTCCTGTAGAAAGCCTCTGCAACGAGTCTGTTGTACTCACAGAATTTTTCTTCAAACTTATGATGACATCTTACTTATAGTGATATAGTCTATTATAATAATTTCAGGACTCAGAATTCTATTTCTCACTTATGAATACAAATCATGCAAATACAATGGTCTGGTTGAATATGCAACTTTCCTCCCATTGATTTTGGGTCCTATTAGACCGCAAACCACAAAATTCAGGACTGGACTAAAAGTTTCCAGTATCACTGGAATTATAGACATCTTACTGAATCCACCTTTAATTAAAAGTTATACGGTGCTGGCGTTATTCTGAAAAGCTTAGATCACTGTGAAACATTACACTACTTTTTTTTCTTAAATGGTGTGTGAATTTGTTACTCATGAAATGTGCCAGATTGACAGTCCTCAACCCTCCTGTATCCACAGAATGAGTGGAACAGTAACATAATCTCCAGAATGTTTTCTGGCTTCGGTGGGAATAATTTCGCTTGGCTTCTAATTTTGATAGAAACAGAGTCGGTCCTCAGAGCAGGAAATGAAGTGTCACAAGATAAATCCTCCCAAAATACTAACAAAATATATTTATTTTAGTGACTGTGAGACAGGTACTAAAAGTATCTGGGAGTGAGGGAGGGGAAAAATAAGTACTCAAATGCTCTGTATATATCTGAAAGGTGTAAAGTCACTACATATCTCTCCGAAATTTCCAGTGTGAATTTTCCCACAGCCAGAGAGCACCTGACTAGCAGAGAAATGGTGTATCCCATTTCTATTCCCCTCCTATGGATCTTGGTTCACAGGGTACATTATGAATAAGAAAGAATATAGCTATTCTCCACTGCCATCTCTGAGCAGAAAATGACCCTGTAGAGCAATGATAATTTTGTTCCATTTGCAAACAGCCCAGAACTCCCCTATATTGCCTTAGAGTGTCAAGCAATTGACCTGGAAATCACCTCTGCTGGAAAATTAGCTGTGACTAAGTCCCTTGTACCTCTTTCTTGAGAATCAGGAGCAACTGAAACATGAAAAATATTTAGGTGGGGATTTATGAAGTCAGAAATGTCCTGATTAAGATGAACTGAAAAAAAAACCCAGGGAAACTTAAAGATAGTTAAGAAAAATGCAGCTGAACTTAGGCAAAATGTGGTGCTGAGTATTATCTTTGTATCAGAGACCCTGTCTGACACAGCAGATTTAGCAACAGCCTCGCCACGCCACTGTACTCTCAGTCCTTTACCACAAGGCTGCCCATTGTACCATTTTGAGGGCAAAACTGTTGAAGTGAATATCCATGAGAATCCCATTACCAGAGGGAAATGACTTTAGTGCAAGCTAATGGAAACCACATTACAAGAGTAAATTATTTTACTGCAAGCCTATGAAAACCACATTACAATGGTCAAACAATCTCATTTCAAGTCCACTGAGACCACATTAATAAAGCCATTATCAAAGTAAAACAATTTCAAATGAACTCTATGGGGATTCAGTTTTAAATGGCAACAAGATTTCAATGCGTGTTGAAAAAGGCCACTTGAATGTTTTTATGGTGTACAGTCAAAAGTACAATCAAAGTTATGGGGGTGCTAGCTGGCTACATGATTATAAAAAATGAGTATAGCCTTTTCCTAAATCTACTAATTTGACTAACAATTTGCTATTAATTATCATTCGTGTTCTATTTATTGCTTCCTTTCCAATGCATGACATGAGTTCATTAGAAAGCAATACATGCAAAATGAATTTTAAAACATTTCAAGAAGTCATTATGACAACCCGAAAGGCAGTAACCTCATTCAGCCACTTGTGACAAGCACACACACAATATTTTGGGAAGGAAAAAGCTGCAATAAGTCCTTCTCCCTTTGCCTCTCATGCCAGGAGCAATAATCATCACGGACCACATGCTGAGAAGAGCACAGGACTCGTGTCTGAATTAATCTGCAAAGCAGGCTCTGAGTAGAAGAAGGAGGAAAATGGAGACCCTGCATGCTCCCTCGTGAAACTGAGAAGGCTGTACTCATATCAAACAAGCTGTTGTGATATTTATCAGTTACATATGCATCTGTGCGCCCACACTCATGCACACATAAAAAATGACCTCAAGCGATGCTTTCACCTTTCTCCTTTGATTTGTCCCTCCCAACTTCCTTTATGTTCACTCCTGCTGTAGGAAAATAAGGTTGTGCCATCAAAAGCTGAAGAAGAAAACATTTCTTCATGTTTTTTGGAGATGGTCCCGTGCACTCATCTTTCATGGAAGAGTCCAAATGTCAGCAGGTCCTTTTCACTTTGTAGAGTGACCAACCATGAAACTTAGAGTGCCACATGCTCACACTCCTTTAGTCTCAGTGAATCTATAACGCTCATCTGCAAAGGAAAGGAGCTTTGTCAGAGTAGACTGAGTCTGCTCTCACTAGAATAAGCTATATTTCGTTAGCTAAGTCCCCAGAAATGTACATTTGAGTCTACTCAAGCAGAACTTGTTGTCAATCATGGCTCCCCAGAAGAAAGTAAGACAGGCTACTAATATGTGCCTCTGTGGATGCCAGTCTGGTGCCCGAATGCTGAGCGTGTTCAGACATACAAAAGAGGCCATTATCAGAAGAAAGAGAAGAACAGCCTTGCTTTCCCTGACTCATATATCCTGTCTTATCTCCAAGGCTGGAGATGCCTTCCAGCCTTGCGTATCCATGACTCTATGATCAGGCTTAGTAGGTATCAGCTCACCACCTCAGCTCTGCCTACTAAACTCAAACCTTCTGCATGCAGAAGACAAGAATAAATTTAAACATGAAAAGAATTCTGGCTTAAATCTTTATTATCTGTGGTTTCAAAACATCTATATGTTCTAGCAATGAGGTGAAAAATGTTGCTCTACAACTTTAGATATTAATTCCAAGTTGAATTGAGCTCCCAGATCCTTTTGCAGGTCTAAATGCAGCTCTCTGTACCCAGTAAGCAGAGAAACACTTTAAAATCAGTGATTAATTTCAATGTGTATCTTTAGATACCCTGTTCAAATATGAAAACTTTATAGGACAGCAATAATTGTAAAAGTAGAATCAGAGAATCAAAGGATCGTTGGAAGTTGGAAGGGACTTTAAAGATCATCGAGTTCTAACCCCTCACTAGAGGAGGTTACTCAAAGCCCCATCCAGCCTTGCCTTGAACCCCTCCAGAGATGGGACATCCAAGCAGTAGTAATGTCTCCTTGGGCATAAAAGACTAAAAGTTCAGGTACTGCATTGAGTTTTGAGATCACGCTGATAAATCAATTATTAAAAAAATTTCTTCATTTCCAGATGAGAAAAAAAATCATGATCCTTAATGGATCTTTGGTTGTGGAGGGGAAATTACAGCTCTTAGAATTAGAATACAAAGCACTTTAAGTAGTGGTCAGTTCCAACATTTTGAATTCCTAGATTGCAGGTGTGGGTCTTTGATCGAAGTTTGATTAGGAAGTAAGAAAAAAGAACAAAAAGACCCATTGATGTTTCTGATTTCTGTGGCATATTATTCACAGACAGAATTTAAAAAAAACCCAACAAAATAGAATCAGAGTATAACGTGAAAATAACCCATTTCTCCAATATGGCCTTGCAGTTCCACAGAACTGTAAAACTGCTAGATTTGGTGAAACTCACCTAAATTTGTGTTTGTCCTCAGAGATATACGAATGCTTAAGTTAATTCTAAGATTTACCTGCTCCCCATTATGACTTATGAACTTTAGAAAAAAGATGTGCAACTAACATTTTAAAAATATCTCATGTTCTAGGTAGCTAAATGTATGAACTAAATTTAAATGTTTTTCTAAACTACTTATACTGGAATGTTTGGAGATGTATTTCTCTGAATGAACTGCATCAGAGTAATTAAAATGAACACATAATGTGGTGTTGGTTTCATAAGGGTCCTGTCCTCCAATAGAGGACCATATGTGATTCACTGGAAGGTACACCTCTGGATGTGGTCAGATTTCAGTCAGAACTATTGATTTGCTCAATTTCTGCCTCACCCTCAATGATATTTTAATGCAGTTTTTGTCTTCATCTCTAACAGTGCTGCTAAATAGGTCTGATTTTCTGGAAAAATAATAGTTTTTCAAAATCAGCATTTTCCTGCTGATTTGCCAGCTGTTTCAATAAATCCCTCAAACTTACTAACTGGTAAGCCTGAGTGCCACCCTCTGCAATCGTATTTTGGGTTTAGATTCTGCTGATCTCAAATACAAAATCTCTTTCATTAATGTATAATTTTCTAGCAAGCATAGGGTACAGTTTTGGTGGGTGTTTTTAGCTATTTCCAAGTAATCTCAAAGCAAAAACACACTGCACACCTACATAGGCAAATCTAAATACTTTGACAGAGAATCAGTGCTTCTGCTTGCTTTTCTCCTTTTTCTGTTACTGTTACTACTCCTGATCAACCATAAAATAATTATTTGAGGTTATTTCATTAACCCGTAACTTTAGGGTCTTGAACATGTATTTTCAATAACCTCTTTACTACAACAAGCAAAGGTGAGGATTTCAGATGCACACGTAAAATTGTAATCACAACATGATGAAAACTACTAAAAAAGACAGGTGATTTCTCAAAATTCTTTTTTGGCAGAAAAAAATGAAATAAGCACAACCTGCAGTCTTACTCAGACTCAGACTCCTGTATCACAGGACTGAGTTTTCATCCTTTTGTCATTTCCATGAAATTCTTACCTTAATTGAGTGTGTATTTTCATTACTTCTAATTGTTAAAAGAAATGAGAAATCAAGGCTGGTAACAACAGTAAGAACAAAGCTATAATAATTTCAGGAAGACAAGAACACTTGTTGCAGGTTTATATTTAGAACCAGTTACTTCTACCCACAGAAAATTCACAACTGTTGAATTGTTGCAGAAATAAATGCCTCCAAAACAAAGTTGACTCACTACATGTTTCTACAATTTAAAAAAAAAAAAACAAACCACGAAACAAAACAAAACAACAACAAAAAAAAAGGTTTTTCTTTACTAATAGAATGAAAGACTGGGAATTCACTTTTCAGAACCTTGTTCTCTTGTAATCCTGAGCGCACGTATTTCAATGTACTAGGAGAAAGCTGGTGGGTGTCAACGCTGAAAACTTCTGCTACAGATTCTGTCTTTTTGTTTTTGCAATTGATACACAACGCTGGCTCAGCAGCTCTGTGGCAGTACACAAAAGTTTCAATAGCTACTGCAACTTCGATAAGATTGAAGTACTAGAACTCAAAAACACTTCTACCCAAACAGGAGGTGAGATTGTTGATTTAGAAGCATCGAGCAGTCACACTGTCAAAGATCATTAATGGAGGAAACACACACACACGCACAAAGACAGAAAGAGAACAGATTTAGTCTTGAAAGAGAAGTCCACGGAGGGACTACCCACTATAATACTAAGAAGAGCCTGAAGTACTGGTCGGTCACTACTAGCAGCTGAGCTGTGTATTGGAAGTGAAGACACATAAGCAAAAGGTCTGGAACTTGATATTTCCAAACTGGAGACGCAGTGAGTAGACACCCAGATCAATCTGTGCTAAAAGCAGTCCTGCAGATATGTTAGTCTTGCAGTTCCAAGACTGTAAAGACTGCCTCAGGCACAGCCGGAGAAGCCTCCGAAGCACTTAGGACCCTGCACGTCCAAACATACACCATGTGAATACACCTGGTTAACAGGCTCAGGAGACTGAGAGATGGGCAGAAAGACAAAAGGCAGGTGGAAGTGAACTTAACTACATTTACAGTCAGGCTTGAGGCTGTTTCTGAGAGCAGCAGGAAAAAAGAAAAAGAAAGAGGACCATTTGGTGACACTGGTAAGATGAGGGATATGTTTGGGACCTAATACAAATTTAGACCTAAAGCTTTGTCTCAATCTCACCAAACTCTCCATATATTATCATAGAATCATAGAATAGTTTGGATGAGAAGGGGCCATAAAGATTACCTTCTGCCCTGCCAGAGGGTGGGACACTTCCCACTAAATCAGGTTCAAAGCCCCATCCAGACTTGCCTTGAACCCCTCCAGGGATGGGACATTCACAGCTTCTCTGGGCACAGTTGGAATCAGAAATCAGGATATATTTAATTATCTTGATTGCAAACTCTGTACAGATATCCCATTCTCAGGACTGACTCTTTAAAAGTCAGCAAGCTGTACTCAAGGCGATGAAATATTTTTATCTTCTTTCATATATTTGCACTTTTGCAGATGCTGTGGTCACATGTGTGCCAAATCACATCTAGCTGAGTCATAGACTGTAGCTCTGACATTCCTCATGAGCTAAAGAAACGTAAGTCAAAATATGGCAATAGCATAAGTGAACAGAGACTGAGCAGGTGTAGGAACTGCACACGAAATGTCACATCACCCAACAACCACTGTCAAATCAGCTGTTGACTTGGACTTCATTTCTAAGTGGTAGATTAAAAAAAGAGGATGAATGAGGTGAAAGCTAGATGAATTTGAGAAAAGCACAACTTTCAGCATTTCATGGCAGCCTAAATCAGCACTGATGTCACTGCGTAGTGGCTTTGGAAAAGGATGCAAGTGGAGAATCCAGAATGTTCAGATACGCAAAGTTCAGATAGCAACTCCTGCAGGCCACTGTAACATTTACCTTAATATAAAGAGTGTTAAATTGTCCATAAAAGGAGTTGAGAAGGCTTATCAGTTCTTAAAAATAAGCAAGTTTCAATGTTCACGATCTTGTCAGGTTCTTCTCTATATTGATATGCAAACCACAACTTTACCCTTAGAATGATACAGGTATCAGCATGGCTAATGCTTCAAAAGCTCATTATAGGCTTATTGATTACAACTGGTTTTGAGAAAAAAATTGAAGTTTAGAGGAAGAACATATTGACCATCTTCTCCCTTCTTGGCATGTGGATCAAATACATTTTAAAAGTTTGTCAATCTCAAATCATTTTGCAGTCTACCACAGCTGAATCTATTTGCTCACAAAAAGACAAAAATTAAAATGTGTGTCATCAGAAGTGGCACCTATCTAGTTGTGTCTGTGAGCTCACACCACTCTTCATTTTTCTGTTGCTCTGTGAACATCAAATTTCATATAATACTTTATATTCCATGTTCTTTTAGTAATATTAATAGGGTGTACCATGATTTCCAAAGAAGGATGCAGAGATTTCATTTCTCAAATAAAAAGGTCTTGTCTTACATTTTTTCATCTATTTTTTCTTTTTCATTTATTTTCTGGTGACTTGCGTACGCATAAGAGCTACAGAACCTGAAACATTTGGAAAGGCTGTACAAAATTACAGTTTAAACAGTATCACCTTAAATTGTTGTCTGAACTGTTTTTTCACTGGTATTTCTTTGGATATAATTTTTCTGCCCATGGATTAAAATGAGCAGAAAGAGAGGGCTCCCTTGGAAAAGTTTCCTGCCTCCCTTGGGGAGAATAAGCTGTTTTCTTCTGGATATCTGGTGTTCTGCCCCAGCCAGTCCTTCCTTAGACTGGTCTTTGAAGTTAAGACCCCCTCTTGTCCCACCCATCATATGTCTGACACGTAGAATGTGACAGACTTTGAACTTCAAAGGTTTGCCCAAGCAAAGTGGAGAGGTTCAACTAAAGAAAAGAGTGACGGGGTAAAAAAAGAAAGAAAAAGGAGATAGTTAGTTTCAAAATGGAGGACCAGCTGGAGCACATAAAAATCAGGTATTCTGGTTGACTGCATCACCTACACTGTTTGTGACGTTCCCATTGCAAAGCTCATCCTGGAATACCTCTGAATAAGAAGTTGTGGTTTGCGGGGTGGGCTCCAGCAGTTCCTTTCAGCCCTGATCAGCTACTGTAATTGGAGTTTTAAAAACTGCATAACTAATGAGTTAAAGAACATGTATGAAGTTAATTTAACATTTTAAATGGAGTGTATTGTAGAGATGATGATATTTGAAGATAGTGAGCAAAATTAGCATCAAGTACATTAACTAATTCCTCAAATTTTCTGGGAATTAAGCATTTTAATAGTCTGCAATATTGAGGATAATGATGATTCCTTTCATTTCCTTAGCAGAGAAGAGGGAAGAACATAGCTTTTTGAGAAATACTAGTTATTTTAAAATAAAATAAAACAATCTGGTTTTTTTCAGTACACAGAAGGTACAAAACACCTTTGAGTTACATAGGTACCTGAGCAAGCTGCAGAACTTTTTTGTCCAAGTGAGGACCACTTCAAACAGAGTTGTGGTATAACGTAAAACTCTTCTGGAAGCCCCACTCACAGCATTCAAGCCTGAACACGCAATTCCTTCCCCCATTTCTACCCTCTCTGTAGGGACAGGGATTCACTTCAACACATTATGCACCAGAGGGATGTGGAAAGTCAGTGTCCAAGTTATGTAAATAGAAAATATGGCTATTTTCTGATTTGGGTCCTCATCTCAGCCCAGTGTCTTTCACAGCAGTAGAACTGGGAGTTTCATTTGCCTCCCCATTGCTCACATGTCCATTTTTGCGCAGAACAATACATAGATGGCACATTTCTTCTCAAGCTTTCTTTCAACCTTAAAAACATCCCACTCAGCTACAGAATACCCTGTCCTCCTGTCTTGGGATACAGACAGGTAAAATACACACATGGTATTTCCCCAAATATGGTTTGTCTTTTTTCCATCAAAGAGACGGAAATTATAATTGAAGGTGGACCCTTGAATAGGCAAATTTTAGTCAACAATTTCAGTTTCAGTTATCTGAAGCCCTAGACTGTGAAAACCTTTCCTGACCAGTAGTACAATAGAAAAAAATAAACTGAAAAATGTTATATTTTACTGATTTAGTAAAGGATATTTCATATTAATAAATGGTATACAAGGTCAAATTTAACAGAGAGCAAAATTTGACCTGCTTTAGACTTCAGTACACAAGGGCTAGGACTTACAGTGTACAGGTTATTTCAGCTTCTTGCTTAATATGAATTTTGTAAGTAACCATATGCCGCCAAGATGCCTCTAAACTGAATACAGCTTTAAAATAAATATGATAAAACCCCTGCATATAATTACCTACCTGGTTAAAGTGCTTTAAGTCTGATTCCTTGTCAGAAAGGGATGGAAATTTTTTGCAATTCAAAGCACTCAGTGCCAATATTACACTTATTTAAATATTTGAGTATTTAGATGCCTAACCTAATGAACTTTATCTAAAAAGCTCTTTAATAGTCTGACCCATAGATACAGGTTAAGTGCAAATAGGTCAAAGATCACACCAAAGCCCACAAAACCCAGCACTGGATTCCCAGTGCTCGTGTTTGAACTTGTCAGCAATTCAGTCTTAATTTCTTTCAGAAATCTGTTCATCTGATTTTTTTTTTCTTATTTTTTTTTTAAGTTGAAAGTTTAAGTTGAAATTTAAGTTTTAAATTTTAAGTTGAAAAATAAAAATCCCCATGTCTTCTTCCAACATACTGTTTCTTGCAAATGTAACTTTACTTTCCTTTGTCTCCAATATTTTTCACATAAAAATCCATTTAATCCATATTGCTGGCAGGTTTTACTGAGACATTTTTCCCTACATGGTGTTTATCTTGCATGTTTGTATATGCATTAGTGATGCCCTTTATTGTAAGAATTTGACTTTATTTTAAAGATTCCAGAATAAAGACTCAGTTTTTGGTCGGATGCTCGGGGAGGTAAAGCCCTTTGCAAGGAACCACCCCACTCTGATATCCTGTTTCACTCTATGTCCACATGCAGGTGGTATGTGAGATGACTTGATTGCTGCCATACTCCTTCTCCAGTTATTAGGAAACCTCCCATGGTCCCACTAGGCCTGATCCTTTTGCTCCCTACCAGGCCTGTGCCTGTGAAACGCAATCTGTCTTTAAAAAAGCAGCCATGATAATGTTTTCTCAGACCAACAGTCTATTCTCTCTATTTTTTCTTAAATTGTGTTTATATTTGTTCCTGGAATGGAAGGCCTCTTCTTTAATAATACTTATGAATCAAGTCCAACCCTGAGGTTAATTATCTGTTCACTGAACTCTTTCTTAGCAAAAATACAAGTATTCTGATCGAAATATGCAGGAGGAAAGAATGTAAGAATGTTATTTTATTAATGGTAAAATCTGGCTTGAGAAGAAATTCCAGTAAATGACCTCACTGCTGAGACATAAGATAGAGTATATGCACTTTTTGGGTTTTTTTTTGTTTGTTTGGTTGTACATGCATCAGGTAACTGATGTGTAGCTGTTAGCAACATGATATTTATGATTAATGTGACTACATATGATGTGAGCATTAGAGATTACCTGGAGGTTTGGCAGGAGTCTTATTTTCTCCTGGAAAATCAAGTGACATTCATAATAGATAAAAAAAAGGGGGAAAAATGAATAAAAATATAAATATGTCTGAACACATCTATGCTGTGATTTGTAATGGTGTATAAGCACATAATTAGTTAAATAGTCTTAAATTGCTTGTAGATAAGGACAATAAAAGTGAACTGCTGCTCTTGTTTAACCTTAGAGGGAGGACTGGTGCCAATGGGTTTTGTTTCCCCTGTCACAGTCAGAAACAATGATTACGGCCACAGGATCTCTCACACTAGAGCTTCATGTCCTGATTTTAGCCTTGGACAGAATACAGAAGATTGCTGGATCAGAAACAGCAAAAAAAAAAACCCCAAACTACCCAAACAAAAAAGAACATTTTCCAAATAATTCATAACCTCAAAAAAAAATGCTGGTTCCAGAGAGGTTCTGCAAATGAGACCAGTACAAGATTTATAAGTTACACCCCAATAAAAACCCTAGAAAGTGTGAATTCATCGTTACAGCCACAGCTTATTGCTGCCCCTTCACCACTGTGTGCTTATGGATCCTTCAGAAAACGTTTCCTACCTCGCCAGCTCCTCCGGGGATAAACAGCTCGTTAAGGGACTAAGGCTCCTTCCTACAAGCCAATATTTTCAGAACTGGGACCTGTACAGAGACAGCTTGACAAGCATTGGATGTTGTTTCCTCTTTTGATTGAGTGCATTTTCTTCGTTATATGAGGAAAGAATTTGTTCTCAGCATTTTTATGTGGTGCAGACATTGAGATACTCTGTCACTGCTTTCAGGGTTTGGATAGATTAAAACCTTGTTCAAATCATCTGGTAGATAAAGGCAGTTACAAGCAACCAGCTACTGAAATGTGTAGTCTTTCTGAAAAGCAGGAGTTAGAAGCCTAATTACTTTTACAAACCTGTGCTGGTGTGTCACAGCTCATGACAGCTCTTCAGGAAACACCTTGGGATCAGGACTAGTTTCCACTTCAGCCCTGGAGCCTTTTGGTGGAGGCATTGCTCAGGGCAGGTGGTGGACAAGTGCAACCATTCCCACCACAATGGACACCTGTAACCATGTGGAGTTGAAGATGAGCAAGGAGAATTTCAATTTGGACTTCTGTGACTTCAGAAAGGATGTCTATTGATGTGCAAAGGCACCCAACTCTTGAATAAGGATACTAGTGTGTTGCTCCATCTTCTAGGAAGAGGTAGACAACTTTGCCATGGTAGTACCGACACAGGACTATGACTTCTTTTGACAACAGCTCTAAGTCTGTGGGCCAACTGGCCCATGAAATCTACGTCCCAGACCCGTTCTGGATTTTGTCTGACCTCTGATACCTCAGGGTAAAGCGCAAAACTTTTGGACTGCTCAGACTTAAGTTCTTTCAGATCTACTTCCATGTGTTACAGTTATTAATACAGGGGATGTGTTGAGTTAAATTGGTTCAGCAAGAAGCGTGAATTTTATGATGTATTTTAAACTCCATGTTCATGAATTGTTTTCTTCTGAGTGGGTGAATAATACTATAAAAAGATACATTATGTTTCAAGGTCTGTCTCATCTTGAAAAAATATATATTTTTTTACTGTACATAAACATTAAACAAAAATGTCTTGAAGAGATGGAATAGGGATAATATTACAGAGAAAGATATTTCTCTAGAGGACAATGTTGAACATTAGTGAAATAAGTTGTTCATGGGCAACAAAAACAGTAAAGCTTTGCTTCGTATAAACTCCTCTCTGTCACTGAGCATTAATATTGATTCTACCATTTTCCTTACGACATCTGTGTTGGGCAAGAGGTGGCCAGCCTGGAGTGCGGTGGTTACTGGCCATGTAGCCAGCACATACAGGTGGGCTGACCAGGCAACTGATGGTGGGGAAGAACTCAGTGCAAAGCTGAGTATGTATTATGTCCTGGTTCCTGTTTCAGAGGCCATTTAACCCTTTCTTCCTTAACCTTGCTGGAGTGGGGATGTGGCTTCAGCACACGTGATTACCTTGAATAACAAAGTGAAGTGAATAACAAATGCTGGAAATTAAACAGAATAAATTCATATCAGACAACACGTGTTTCCTTGACTCAAGTTACCAGGTACCATTTAATTTAAACAAAGCAATACCTGTGGCCTTGCAGATAGAGTCTGTGCAAAAGAGAGGCTGCTGCTGTATGGATGGGGTAGAGACAGAGGCACAAGAGGTGCAATGTCCTCTCCTGCCCGAGGACATTGCCACTGACCTCAAAGGTGGAGCATCAGTGGTCACGGCGTCTCCACGCATCCACTAGTGACTGGCAATCTAATTAGAGACCAAAGATGGATTTGCTAATCTTTTGATGTTATTACTTTTCTT